>KZ807135.1:144501-186814 GCA_000696205.2 Oncopeltus fasciatus
TTTTTTTTTTTTTTTTTTTTTTTTTTTTTTTTTTTTTTTTTTTTTTTCCCATTGAAATCCTGATACTGAACGACTGCCTCTTGCAACCATATATATATGGTTTTCTTAAGGTAACAGCTGAAGGAAATTTAAAGGCAGGAAGAGAGCTGATGGAGGCGTGGGATTCTGTGAGGGAGATCTCTCGCTGTTCCAAGTACATCCTCCAGCATCGGGTCGATTCGCCTGCCGAGGCCCAGACCAGGCCTGCCCCGCACTCTGTCGGGGGGTGCTGGAACCTTCGCCCGCCTTCCACCCCCCGCGTAGCCATGGCTACAGCACCCCGTCACCCACCCCCTGCGCCCCCGACTATATAACCCCCGCCGCCACTGGACCGCCTCTCATTTCAAGAGACCCCGCTTCTATGGATTCAACCCCCTAGTTGCTTGAGGACTTATCACGTGAGTAACTGAAATTACGTTCATTCACTTTGAAACCAGGATTTCTAATATTTACCCAATTCACATAATAAAACTCTCTGTCCCTTAAAAATAAATAATATTCATTTCTTTTCAATTTGATTACATTTATATTAATAATATTGTAACTTTAAAATGTACAATAAGAGAAAATATATTAGTTTGTATAATGTATTAAATACGTAACATTTAAATATTATTTCAACACCAGTAATAGTTTTAATCTTAGTGTTTCATTTAATTAAGTTTCTTCTCTTCATTAAACGAGCCACATTTTAATTCGCTACAAATAATTTGTCGACTTCTCACAAATGTTAGATTCATCATTTAATAATAAAAACAATTTGAGAATCTTCCATCATATATGAATATAGTGTTTCGTTTACGTTTAGTTTTCTAACTCTTAAATATACAGACAATAACGAAGAAGTGATTTCTAAACTAATTAAAACAAAATAACAGTTTCGTATAATTTTATCGAAGTAAATGCTCATGAATAAATATTCAACCATATAGACCTGAATTTAAAATATTTTCATTTATTTTGGGAAGTTTTGAGAATATTCTTGCTTTTTTTTTCTTAGGACTTCGGGGAAAATAAAATAAAAGCTTTTTAAAATTGCTAGATCACTTTCCGAAATTCATCCTTTCATGAACTATATGTCACTGTTACTTATGTTCAGAACTCCATAAAAAGCTAATCAATTGAATGAATCCTCTGGTATTTATTATGTAATGTATAAAGTAATGTATCTTGTGAATTTTTTTTATTTATTTATAGGTTCTTTTCAACTTCGATAGTACATTTTTAAAATTTATCATCTCACAATTAATATTTCATTTAATCAAGCTAATAACTAAAATAATTGAATTTGAGTCATTTATGAAATTCATAATTTGTTATTATATTTTCTTTTAAACCAACACTTTGATGAGCTAAATTTATGGCAATTTTATGTAATATTGATATTTATAATTCATTTCATGTAATTATTTTCTCATTTTTTGCCGATTCCAACTACAGGAGAAAAGATGTATCGTCTTCATAAATAATTTTATTTATCGTCATCGGTTATAATATAAGGTCGTAAAAACATTATCTTTTAAACTTGTTTACTTTTTCCTATTATTGTGTTTTCACTTTTTGAAGATTCATATGTAGTTTAATTTGTATTATCTGTTTGTGAGCTAAGTATATTCATAACATTTTGAAACAAAACCAAATAGAAAAATAAATAAAAAAACAAATTTTCAACTCTTATAAGAATTTTAAAATTTTTCTTTCATTTTTTAACTTAAACACATTTTTATTTTGATCTTGTTATCCGAATGGTAAAATAACATCAAGAATATATTTGTAATGTGATCTTCCCATTAGATGACTTAATTATTTGAAATAATCTAAAACATATGTTAATTAATGATTTTATCTAATAGGAGCAATGAAAAGAAGAATATTTTTGTCGTTTTGAATTGCAATTATCGGAAGAAATATAAATAATCTATTTATTTTTTTTTTTTTTTTATGTTTCGAGGGTCTCAATGGTTAATGATGTTGGAATAGTAACCCAGTTTTCACCCAATGTTACCTTTAAGAGCGCTGCAAATTATTATATAAAAATGTGGAGATTTTATTTCCGTCACTTAAAAAGTTTGCTAAGTTAAGGAGACATCGATTGGTCTGGCTCTCTGCTCGTTTGACTTAAAGCCAACTTAAGAGGGAAATGACGTCACATTCTCTAGTACATTTGCGAAGACATTAGTTTGTGGACATGCTAAATATAACTCGTTGGTACGAGTGGCTGGCTGGTTATCGATTCAGGAGCGGACTCTCCACACACTCCCATCTGGGACCCGTCAGGCTGAGGGTGAGGCCGCCTGCCGGACCAGCAACAAGTCCCACTCACCCCCACTCTCCGCCCCCGCCCTACTAGCCGCCAAGAAAAAGTTGATCTACTTGTTGCTCATGTTTTTTGATGGGAGAGTATATATTTTATATTTCGTCCACCCCCCACCCCCCAATCACTCTCTCACTCTCTCTCTCTCTCTAACTCTACTCATAGGTTTTCTCTATTAGAAGTCACAATAATCCTTGTCATCAGCCGAGTGCTAGCTCAAGAGTAAGTGGAAGAATGGTAATGTTTACTAGTTACAATACAATCAACATAAATTTATCTATTCAACATAAATTTTTGTTGAATTATGTAATGTACATCTAGTAAAAACCGTGATATATAAAAAGATACATGAAATGTGTTGACTTTTGTTCTTTAACCAAAATATGCATAGATACCATACAATAAACACACTCACTCATATATTCCATTAACAAATTAAAATTTAAACCGCTGTTAAAAGTAATTAGTAAAAATAAATATGGGAATATTTTTGAATTATGATTTCTTATAGAGGATATAGAAATGATAAATATGAAAATAAAGTGTGTATATACATACATACATATATGTATATATCTATTTTNGAACGCACTTCTCGTAAATGCCCCAGGTACGAATGATTAACTGTCTCGGGGGATCCTTTTCATGAATAATTCGATAAGAACAAAAGATTAGCTGTTCAAGTGATTGAATTCAAATCCCGTTTGAATTAGTAAGTAATTGGAAATTATATATATATATATGGTATATATCACTCATTTTAAACTTATCATTTTATTATTTTTCAAGCTATTTCATCCCAATAATTCTGATTTTAAATCTTGATCACATCTGATTATGATTTTTATGAAACCTAATATAATGATAATAATAACTGTTGGGAAGTGAAAAATTTGTTTCATATTTTATACTATTATTTCTAAAAAAGGTAGTTTTCATTTAATATCAAAATACCGTATTAAACTAATTTTTTTTAAATATGTTGTACAGTAAGTAATTATTAATGTGTTTTTTTTTAAATATATTTATTCGTAACACATAATAGATAATCCGAAATAAAATAAGTATGCATTTGATGTTTGGATACCAATAGTAAAGTATTGGTTTTTTTAAAAAATCAATTATTAATAACCGATAAACATTTTTTTTAAATGCTTGTTAATTTTATCACTATTATTTTTGAGAAATTTATAAACAATATATGAGAAATCGATCAACTATATAGGTCGCAACTAAGGAGTTTCTAATTCTAAAAAAGTCATTGATGAGACTGCATTAGAACAGGAAGCCTAGAGGTTTTGAGATAAATATTCTTTTAATTAAAATGAAAAATGTCTGCGTTAATTAGGATTTTTGCAGTAGGGGGGGGCGTACGTTGGTCCACAGGTCGGGCGGGGGCCACACCCCGAATATCGACCGATATCGGCCAGCTTCCCCTGGCGTCCTCAGACTCTTTCTCCTCTTCCTCGGACCCTCGACTTCACACCACTCCTCAGCCTTCTGTCAGAGTTGCGTGGAGTACGTGATTACCGAGAGTACGTGACTACCGAGAGCCACACCCCGCTCTGACGTACCCCCTCACATAATGGTGACCTCCGCGCTCTGAATCTGTGCAGTCTTGTAGAGAACTAATTATCCATGGCCATATACAGTCACGAAGAAGCTGCATAATCTGAGCAGATATCCCATGAGTCCCATGAGATAAATATAAGTAACTGAGGAATTCTACCGTACAAGCCAAAGAGAGCAATCAGCGTACAAGTTGGGTTGAGTTGGGAAAGCACCAACATCCGTCAACATCGCAGTTACATTCTTAAATATCTTTACTACAAGCATTTTCATACAAATGTTATAGAATATTAATGTTAGAGAATAACATTATTATAAATACTACTCAATAAATGGCAGGATTATGGAAATGTATCTGATATAACTACTGATTAGATAAACGTGATAAGGCATAAGTCCTTTATCTCAATCTCCAGGTTCACAGGTAGGCCGAGAACTTTCTGACCTAAGCTAGAAGAAAGAGTTTAACACGAAGACCTGTAGCCTTTGAGAAATTAAGGATAAAGGATGATAAATCCCTCAGAGTAAAACATTCTTATTCTCACAGGTCACAGCATTCACGGTGAGTGTATTCGGTTCTGGAATTGATTCCCGTAGCTGCATATTTCTGTCAAATCGCTAATCTTATTTAGCAACCTAATCCTTCCAAATTATCCTTCGAAACCAACTTTTGTTCTGAGCTCTTCAGCTTACAACACTAGTTCCTTCGAGTTTGTTTCGGTCTCCTCTAAAAAACAAGCCCAAACTAAGATATCTTTCTCATCTTAATAATTTCAAATAATCCGTGAACAGCCTTTGTTGTGTTTAGGACTATTTGTGCTCAGGGTATTCGAAGCATTCATCAACGACAATTCAATGGCGACTGATCGAATTAGAACTCAGACCTCAGTTCAATAAAGCAATAAGGACTAAATATGACATGTGATCATTTTTTTGCGAACCTTATTTTCTTAACTTCTTCAAAGTTCTTACGAGCTGATGCCGTGCTGGGTCGCCCAGAGCAAGGTTCATCGTTTGTGTCTTCACGGCCTTCTTGAAGAGTTGTATAAACTCAGTATTAAAAGCAGTGTATACTTGTAAAAAAATTTTTTTTTTTTTTACTTTAAGTAGACTCACCGTATGCCACTGTCGACATTTCAAGAGTTTTAGTTCCCTTGATTCCATTTTTTGTTTTTCGACAGTTGATAATAGCCGAGTACACACAAAAAAAAACACTTCTAACCTTAATGCCTCTAGGAAAAAAATAAATAAATAAATAAATAAAAGTAAATGTAGCTTTTAAAGAACGAAATGGAAGGAATTCTTGTTATATCCTTGAATNAGTCGTATTAAATTTGTAAGAAACATTATGATCTAATTGCTTTAAATAAAGTCAAGTATGAAGCCATCTCATAATGTCTCTTCTAAACAACTTTTTTTTTTTGGTTTTATAACTTTTTACCCTCACTTACAAAATAAGCATTCCTTAGAATAAATTTAGAGTAAATATATCTTCGTCTAGGGAAGTTAAGTAATTGAGGTTGGTATCATGATTTATCTGCAATATTTTTACGAAAACACATAATAAAAAAAATATTTTAAAATTTAACTTTGAAGTAATTTAGGTATTTTATTAATAAAGGGATCTTATTAATTCAGTACATGTGCTTTCTATTGTATAATGTATATGAATTCATTAAGATATATTAAGATATACGAATTATCTTTCATTAAAAAAATATAATTAAATGTTCACGCTGTCACCGAATCTTTTGTGAATCCTGATATTTTCTCCAAATTTCATTTTTATCGGTTAGGCTGTGGCATTATTAATTTATATATATTTTGAAATACGCAAAAATTTATTATTACCTGAAACAGTTCCAATTTTATTTCAATAGAAAATTATGATTTCAGCAAACTCAAAATCCATTTCTTCATTTATTATTTAATATGTAATCATTTTTATATCAGTTATTTCAGGTTTATCCTGATTTAAAATCAAAAAAAAAAAAAGTAAAATAAACTGGAAATTTTTCTCAGATGTTTCCAAAATCGGAGATCAAAAGAACGTTGCCCGCGTAATTTGAAAATTCATGTACGCACAGTTATTTATATAATCTGTCATTTTACTTGTTAAAAGTTTTGATACTGAAAAGCAAACAAGTGAAATATTGTGGCCACAGTATCTCCCTTTCATGTCATAATGTCAAAAATTGCAGTCACTTATTTGGTTAGGCTGTCGGTCTCATGAACTCCTGAACAGTGGTTTACATCCTTAAATTATCGTTCGTGAATTATGTCAATCACATATGTCCACAATAGATAGACACTTCTTGTTTTCTCATATATAAATAATAATTTAGTTGTGGTGTATCATCCCACGTAAATTTTAAACAATTAATGCGATCTATCTTTAGTCCTGGCTGTGACAGATAGTTTTTTTTATTCTATTCCCTCTCAATAATTGTTTAAAGGTTTTCTCATTTAAAATTATCTTGATTGAATAAAATACTGCATTATCAAAATAACAATTTCTAATTGGACTCGACAATACATGTTAACAACAATAAGACATGTTAGACACAATACATGTTTCTAATGTCAAACTTTGCTCATTAGCAAACTAAACCTTACATTTTGCATTATTTTGCCACGAGAAAAATTACATAGCGAGAAATCAAAAAGCGCAGATACATGACTA
The DNA here is from genome assembly GCA_000696205.2 of Oncopeltus fasciatus. Lineage (NCBI taxonomy): Eukaryota > Metazoa > Arthropoda > Insecta > Hemiptera > Lygaeidae > Oncopeltus > Oncopeltus fasciatus. Next base: position 151,107 of record KZ807135.1, read on the forward strand.
CGTGGAAGGCACTCATGCACACAAATTAGGAACTGTTTTCTTGTTTGTTTGGTTTTCAAGTGGCTGGTCTCAGAAGGAAATGTTCAGAAATTCTGACAGGAGTATTAACAAACAATGTTGTTGAAATGTTGTTCCTGGAACGCTTTTTCCCTTGTGTTTTCCTTATCAAATATTTTCTAGTTTGTAAGTAAACAATATATATATATTGTAAATTGACTAGCAGAGTTATCCTTACTTTCGGGTTTTTCCTCATTAAACTTCACTAAATTCGTGCTATGAAATGAATATTATTTTCCTTGAAATATTGAGTCAATACAAGACATATTGGAATTCTCCAGTGGATTTAATTTCACGCAGCTAATTGAAATTCATATGACAAGAAGGAACGCACTTCTCGTAAATGCCCCAGGTACGAATGATTAACTGTCTCGGGGGATCCTTTTCATGAATAATTCGATAAGAACAAAAGATTAGCTGTTCAAGTGATTGAATTCAAATCCCGTTTGAATTAGTAAGTAATTGGAAATTCAAATCGAACACGCCATCTCAACCAAACCAAATCTCTCAGATGGTAATTTATTACAATTTAAGCCTACTTAAATTTAGAGCTTTAATTTGTCTTGTCAGCAGGAGGTGTAGAATTAAATTTACTATCGACAGCAAAGGAATATTATGTTACTATTGATAAAATATTAAGATTTAGAAAAATATTATTGTATTCTTTCTGCTGTAATTAATTATTTTTAAGCCGTAACTTCTCAAATATCTTCGTTAAATTTAATTTTTCGTAAATTTATTTTTATTAATGATCACATGGATCTCAATCGGAGACATGTTAATTTTCTTTTAAGAGAGTTAAAATTAAGATAATAAGTAACCCTTCACTATTCTCTCTCTTTCTCTCTATATTTGACGGTTTTCAAATTCTTTTACTATGTGACTTGAAGCAGCAATGATGAATTTATTTCTTTGAAATTGAAATTTTGTTATTTCTTCTAACAAAATCTTTTGTCTTATCTCCTTACTTAAGACTAAAACCGACGAAACTCAAAATACTAATCTTATTAGTTAAGAAGCTGATATCAAAGAATAATTTTGAAGGTTAATAACTAAAGTTGATAATAACCTTATAAATTTTATTCATTTTTCGTAAAAATAAGAACTAAAAATAGTTATTGAAATATTACATGGACGTAACTTTCTTGTTTGTTAAATACTATTGTATACTTATATTTTAAAACTATAATATATATGTTATTCGAATTATATATATATATATATATATATATATATATATATATATATATATATATATATATATATATATATATATATATATATATATATATATATATATATATATATATATATATATATATATATATATATATATATATATATATATATATATATATATATATATATATATATATATATATATATATATATATATATATATATATATATATATATATATATATATATATATATATATATATATATATATATATATATATATATATATATATATATATATATATATATATATATATATATATATATATATATATATATATATATATATATATATATATATATATATATATATATATATATATATATATATATATATATATATATATATATATATATATATATATATATATATATATATATATATATATATATATATATATATATATATATATATATATATATATATATATATATATATATATATATATATATATATATATATATATATATATATATATATATATATATATATATATATATATATATATATATATATATATATATATATATATATATATATATATATATATATATATATATATATATATATATATATATATATATATATATATATATATATATATATATATATATATATATATATATATATATATATATATATATATATATATATATATATATATATATATATATATATATATATATATATATATATATATATATATATATATATATATATATATATATATATATATATATATATATATATATATATATATATATATATATATATATATATATATATATATATATATATATATATATATATATATATATATATATATATATATATATATATATATATATATATATATATATATATATATATATATATATATATATATATATATATATATATATATATATATATATATATATATATATATATATATATATATATATATATATATATATATATATATATATATATATATATATATATATATATATATATATATATATATATATATATATATATATATATATATATATATATATATATATATATATATATATATATATATATATATATATATATATATATATATATATATATATATATATATATATATATATATATATATATATATATATATATATATATATATATATATATATATATATATATATATATATATATATATATATATATATATATATATATATATATATATATATATATATATATATATATATATATATATATATATATATATATATATATATATATATATATATATATATATATATATATATATATATATATATATATATATATATATATATATATATATATATATATATATATATATATATATATATATATATATATATATATATATATATATATATATATATATATATATATATATATATATATATATATATATATATATATATATATATATATATATATATATATATATATATATATATATATATATATATATATATATATATATATATATATATATATATATATATATATATATATATATATATATATATATATATATATATATATATATATATATATATATATATATATATATATATATATATATATATATATATATATATATATATATATATATATATATATATATATATATATATATATATATATATATATATATATATATATATATATATATATATATATATATATATATATATATATATATATATATATATATATATATATATATATATATATATATATATATATATATATATATATATATATATATATATATATATATATATATATATATATATATATATATATATATATATATATATATATATATATATATATATATATATATATATATATATATATATATATATATATATATATATATATATATATATATATATATATATATATATATATATATATATATATATATATATATATATATATATATATATATATATATATATATATATATATATATATATATATATATATATATATATATATATATATATATATATATATATATATATATATATATATATATATATATATATATATATATATATATATATATATATATATATATATATATATATATATATATATATATATATATATATATATATATATATATATATATATATATATATATATATATATATATATATATATATATATATATATATATATATATATATATATATATATATATATATATATATATATATATATATATATATATATATATATATATATATATATATATATATATATATATATATATATATATATATATATATATATATATATATATATATATATATATATATATATATATATATATATATATATATATATATATATATATATATATATATATATATATATATATATATATATATATATATATATATATATATATATATATATATATATATATATATATATATATATATATATATATATATATATATATATATATATATATATATATATATATATATATATATATATATATATATATATATATATATATATATATATATATATATATATATATATATATATATATATATATATATATATATATATATATATATATATATATATATATATATATATATATATATATATATATATATATATATATATATATATATATATATATATATATATATATATATATATATATATATATATATATATATATATATATATATATATATATATATATATATATATATATATATATATATATATATATATATATATATATATATATATATATATATATATATATATATATATATATATATATATATATATATATATATATATATATATATATATATATATATATATATATATATATATATATATATATATATATATATATATATATATATATATATATATATATATATATATATATATATATATATATATATATATATATATATATATATATATATATATATATATATATATATATATATATATATATATATATATATATATATATATATATATATATATATATATATATATATATATATATATATATATATATATATATATATATATATATATATATATATATATATATATATATATATATATATATATATATATATATATATATATATATATATATATATATATATATATATATATATATATATATATATATATATATATATATATATATATATATATATATATATATATATATATATATATATATATATATATATATATATATATANGAACGGAGGCTCCTACTCTACAGGCAGAGAGATAAGGGAGACTATGAGAGCTTAGCGCGGCGAGGTGGGGGCCGGACAGGTCTTCCCCTGTCGACCCCAGTGCTAAGGATAACGGCTACAAAAATAGTTCGCTTTACTCACTGTTTAGATGTGATCCTCGCGACGATTCGAGCTGAAACTGCACTCACATGTCACTGACACTTCACTACAAATGTATGTAGAGTTTGAGATCTCAGTTCTTCCCACAACTCGTATATTATAGTTGGAAAGACGGAGCGCTATAAACAGGTGTGTACTGATCACTGGCTACGTATTTTTTAATAAAGGATTATCTGCCAACGTTTCGGCTTACATTGCAAGCCATCTTGAGGGCTATCATGAAGATGAGAGTCATGAGGAGTCATGGAAATGTGAACTTAGGGATAGGACGTCTTCTCTCATCTTCATGATAGCCCTCAAGATGGCTTGCAATGTAAGCCGAAACGTTGGCAGATAATCTTTTAAAAAAATACACTTTTTTTTTTAATTTGTGTTTTTTGGATCTACCTTGACCGAACCCCAACTAAAATCATCTAAGAATAATATCTATGGTCAACAAACTCTCCTTTTGAATANGTCTGTATATATTGTAGAAAGAAAGTGTGTAAGAATAGGGCGTGAGGGAAATGTGAGAGAAATGGGTCGCCCTCCGAATGTGTAGGGAAGACGAGAAGGGCTGTTGATGCATGCCGCTCCACCCCGCCAAAGGATTATCTTATTTTCCCGAGTCCATGTCCTCAGAGCCCCTTCATCCCCTAACAATGGGGGCGGCACCTGGCAGATCTGCCGAGATGTACCCCGCTAACTGTCTTTTTCTTGCCGGATAATGAAGCCTCCCTCTTAATCTCACTTGCCCTGTAACCCATCAAACATCTAATCCCCCTAAAATCTTCTCCGCCCCAAAGATTATAATTAATGAGTTATTTTCATTCGTAATAACTGTACTTGGGATACACCACACAATAATTTTCTAAGTTTGTTTTAAGAACTACAATTTTCCCCTCAATTATTTAAAACTATAAAATTAGCAAATATAATCGTTATTAAATATTGTGTAATAACTATTCTTATGTGTTTAAAATTTCCTATCTTTACTCTTCTATTTATAGAACCATTGATTTTATCTCCTGCTATCCGGGCTGGTATGCTACCGATTACACCACCGAGACTAGCCAGATAATTAAAGATATTAATTAAATTCCCTGCACTCGTAGCAGGAGATCCAGGTTCGAGGCCTGGCTGACACAGATAGATTTTTCATTCTATTCCCTTGCATTTATTGTTTACAATTTACATGGGATTATAAAATGCATTAAAATTTGTGGGTAATTATTTTGTTATATGACAACTTTTCGACTTAAACTGTAAATCATTATCAGGGCAATAGTGATGAATATGAGTCTGAATGAATGAATGAGAGGTCTCAAACTTCTTTAATTGAATTGTTCATTAGTCTAGGATGTGACTATACACTCCCCTCGGAGACCTCTGCATACGTCATTATTGCCCTGATGATGACTCTCAAGTTAGGTCGAAACGTTTTCAAAAGGAAATAAGATTCTTAAATTTAAAGAATTTATGAACCCTTCCGATTATAACCAAAAATGATACGCGGAAAGATCCTCACCCAACGAATCAGTTCTCCCTTTTAAAAAATAAGGGAGAAGAGTAACTTCTGTTACTTTCTGTTAAGTTCTTTGTAAAAAATAAAAATAAATAAATAGAATGTATCACATAAAATGCCCAATAATCATATTATATAGTTATTATAAGTTTGGACGCCCCTTAATTTTTGTGATAAATATTAGACAACCCCTCCCCCTTGTATAAGGTTAATTATTGTGTAAGGTTAATTAGTAAAGAAAGAAAAAATGTATAAGATCAGAAGAAGGAGAAGAGGATAAGTGTTCCTCCATGTGAGTTACGAACCACTCCAGAAGTCTAGCACACTTCCTCTGAAGCCAATAATCCTCAATTATGGCTAACAGAGTTTTCCTTGGCGACTTCTACACATCTCTCTCACACTTCTGTAGTACGATAATAAAAGAAATGGAGAAGTATGAAGAAAAGTAGCAACAACAGTTAATCCACATTTAATAATTGAAAGACAAATAAATAAAAGGAAGATTTAAAAATATTTTAACGGAAAAACCTTTATTCAGTCGTAAAAAAAAAGAAGAAAAAACACCATAGGGAAATAAAAAAAGGGATGAAATTTAAAATTGAAAGTGAAACATACTTCTAAGTCAAGCAAGATGATGAGGGCTGTTAATCCCTAGTCTCCCACAGGATTTACCGGGAATGAGCTCTGCAGTTTACTTTATAATTGTCTCCCTTTTCGGGCATTCCTTATCCAGAACTCTAGACATCCTGCTTTTGCTTGGGATAGAAGAAAAACCCAGGATAAGTCTGCCTTCGAGGGCGGTAAATACACACACACTCACTTCAGAATAGGATTGCCTTCTTATCATGTAGTATCCTACACTAGGGGTTAAGTATTATATTGTAATAAATATAATTGTAACAATACTCAACTAATTAACTAATTTATATATATATGTCATTGATGAGACTGCACTAGCACAGGATGCCTAGAGGTTTTGAGATAAATATTCTTTTAATTAAAATGAAAAATGTCTGCNTATATATATATATACATAAATTAGTTAATTAATAGAGATATATCGGGTCTATAAAGTCAAATGGTCATATATATATTGTGCTCATAGGTACCACATGAGCCGATAGAGATCTTTATCTGCCTTACGCTCACTTATAGACTTTATTTGGGTACAGGATTCGGAAGTTTTTCTTTATCAGTCCTGGATAACCTTATCAGAGGAGCTGTGATTTTACAGTGGTGGTTTACTCTTTTAGGCGACAGTTATCACATTTAGACTGACTGAGATCCTGGGGCTCAGGCTCTTAGCGAATCCTGGTGGGGGAAGTTTGTAACTTGTATTTTTGAAGGACTAGGGAACAGGGATACGAGTCCAGTACCTTTAGCATGCGAGTCACGCACGCTGGCCACCAACACAGGCGCACCAAAATGTGGGGGGTTATCATATCAAGAAGATATCGATTTTACAGTATGGTCTTTCCCTGACCCTCCTCTTGCAGAATGAACTAATCGAGTTTTTAAAAAGCTGTGGAACCCAGTGTGAATGGACATGTGTATAAAATTTTGAAGAGAAAATTGTAATTTCTCGCCTGGTTATTACCTTATCCTTTATTTATTTTTAAATTGTGTCATTAGTCCACCACGACAATAAAAGCGCTCTGCATTCATAAAAATAAATGTATTAAACTGAGGTAACCATTTTTAAATTATTTCACCCATCTTTGATATGTGTAATAGTATTAAAGTAAACAACTCGGTTTTCTTTAAGAAAATCTACTGGCAAAATCAAAATTTTTGTCATCTCTTATCGCACCTTTTATAAGAACTTTTTGCATAAAACATCATTACATTTGTGTATTTTATTCTTTTTTCTAATACACATTTATCAAGGTCTCTGAAAATTAAATTAACTACGTTGATATTTTTAATATTTAAAATTTTCTCCCAATATAAGTGATATAAAACAAACTTATAATGTTAAATAACTGCTGTAAATCTTGGTTTAAATTCTGCTAATTTAAATGGTTCAATTGTGTACTCTATTACATGCTACAAACATCAAGTAATCATGTTCTGAACTTCATTTTTTATTAAATCACTAAAGTTCTTCAAAACTTCCTTGCTAAAGTAAAACAACAAAAAGAAATTGGCAGGGGATAATAAAGTACTCCGCCATTAATCATAGCTCCCCACCCCGTCAGCTGTAGTACAGCCCTGCCTTCAAGATTCAGGATTGGAGTCCATCGCTACAGTAATTTATACTCCTTTCGCTCCCAGCAATCTGTTCTCATTAGTAGGCATTTCTACAGAACTTTTAACTTTAGATAATTAAACATAATCTGCTCAAGGCGTAAAGTGGATATCAATATATTATCAATAAAGTACCGGATATGGGTGGCCACCGACAAACCGAATCTGTGACAGCTACTTAGAAAAAAAAATAGTTACTAAGCAGTATTTCTTCTTTATCACTCATTATCTAAAGATGGTTGTAATCATTCGAAAGGATTTGATACTAATCCAAGAGTTTGACTTCCCTGAAAGAATAATCTCACTTGCAAATGGAAAATCATTGTGGATAGGAAGACCGGCATATTTATAGGCTGCCTTCTCGTGTCAATGGAACTATAGATGAACTTTATTTTTTTTTTTCTGAGGTATTTATTCACTCGTAAATTTTAACAATTCCTGCTTTCCGGGCCGGTGCATTTACCAATTATGCTACCAGGACAAGTCTGATAATTTATTAAATTCTAGTGTGCACTAGTGTAGAGAATCTAACCTCCGAGGCAGACGAATATATCATCTTATGGACGGAGGAGCTGACTTTGTCAAGCTGTTTAAGTGACTCTCGCTATTTACTTTTAAATTTTAATTTTATAAATATTAATTTTCTTGTGGTATTTAATCCCACGTAAATTTTAACAATTTTTAGTGCATGGGAACAGAAGTCCTGGCTGGGACAGTTAGATTTTTTATTCTGTTCCCTTGCACTAAAAATGGTTATAGATGAGAACTATTATCTGTTCTGAATTCACCAGTCCACAGCCTTTTATTTGGCTGCCTATACCAGATTAGACCCACAATTTCTTGCGCTCTTTTATTTTATTTTCATCATGAACAAAAAAGTATTATTTACCTATTTAGTTGATTTCCCTGAAGTTTTTTTTAGATATTTTCTTTACTTTATCTACCTGGTATCAAGAAATCACGCAAGAATCACCTAGCCTAACACAGTGTTTCATTAAAGGTTGACACGAATAAAAATTAATTACTGATATAGTTTTAAAAGTCGAAAAGGACATTGAAAAGAACATTTAACATATTTTTTTACACCAAATGAATTTTGTGGGAGGTACTCATCACTCCTACTTAAAAATAACTATAATGAATTGGTATTAATAATAATTCATAATAATATAACTATTTTTAAATAAATAACGAATCATTCGTCTTTTCTAAAAATTCTTAAATACATATATGATGAAACATTACATTTTTGCATCAATGATGCTTTATAAATTTTGTTGCAATAATAATCACTGCGATAGTGTTGATTATTCATTTTTGAATTCCTCTATATTGGTTTTAAAAAGAAAACCCAAATAACAAATTTGTTTTTTATGGAGGAAGGCCTAGTGTAATGTTTGAAATTATATAAATACTTTACTATGCACTTCTTGTACAAAAAAATTAATAAATTAAAAATATTAGAAACTTCAATTTTACACTCATTGCAGTTTCTAATATTTTTATTAAATTAAAACTATTTAAAAAATTGTCATAGCAACGATAATATGCTTATGAATCTAGCATAAGGTTATCTCGTATCAGAATGATAATATAAAACTTTTTCTCTTCAATTATTCCCTCCAACAAAAACAGGAATATTGTATTATTGATTTATCTATGTCAGAAAAAATTAAATTTTATCAGCAAAAACCGCATTAATTTTCTGCCCCCATAAACAGGAATGTTCGCGGAAATGTGGAATTTAGATGGAATTCTAAATATTTCTAATTATGCTCTTTAGTTAGACTAAATTAAACTTTAAATATGTTTTACATTAAGATTAATATTATCAATATACCCTTCAATAATATCATAGTGATAAGACTAATATTACTAAAATTGCTGAGCCTGTTAGAATGCAATGAATGCTTGGAATTTTATCCGTTATAAAATGATCCGCATAGCTCAACAGAGAAATCTATCAATACATATTTCATTTTCTGGACTGGGCAAAAAGCTGTTCAACATCATTCCATATATATGCACACAATCACACACATAGCATACTCAGGCGCATGCGTACTCGTATTAAATGAATACATTCAATCTCTGAATTATTAGGGGACAATATGGCATGTTAAAACGTTTTATTAAAATTCCGATTATGTTTTTCTCGATTGCGTCCTAACACATCCTGAAAAAAAAATCATTCATAAGTAAATCTGACCAAAAATAATGTGAGCTTACAAACTATGTGTGATTAAAATCGTTTTAATGCTTTGGCAATTACATATAAAAACATGTTCTTTACTATCGAAATATTGTCCTCATAATAGTCAATAAAATAAACAATTATATTTGAATAAATACTTGACATACAATTTTTAAATTAGAAAAATTAAATTTCTTTTAATGATAAAGTGAGTATATACCTTTCGTTGTTTGAATCAAAATAAATCGTTAAACTTTTCCACTGCCTGATGATTTCTTTATTATTTGTATGATTACACCATAATGTGGGTAATTAATCTCTAACTCTATTCAGCTTTTCTACTCAGCAAGATAATTTAATAAATTTCAATGTAGTATGGATAAATAAGTGACCTGTATTATCGTCCCATCTAGCCACAGCCATCATGGCGAATCTAGCAAAACTGTGTCCAATGGAAATGAAAACGTATAAATTTCATAAAAAATATATTTTAGAGATTTTTTGATTACTATATTTTACCTATTGTTAAGAATAATCTACGAAATACCCACCCTTTTTCTTTGAGAATGTTTCAGTTCGTTATCTCCAAGTCCCGTCCAGACTTGAAAAATGCACAGTTGCAAATAAATGGCACGTTTACCAGTTGACAGTAACCCACTAACTTCTGAATCTTAAATTTTAAATCTGAAAATTTTATTAGATGTTTTATTTGTTGGGTTCGGTCAAGTTAGATTAAAAAAAATACAAATTTTAAAAGATGTATATTATTTAATCTGCCAACGTTTTGGCTTACATCGTAAGCCATCTTAATGGATCTCATGAAGGCGAGAGGGGACGTCGTGTCCCTAAGACCACATTTCATAAAAATAATATCTACGGTCAAAAAAATTCTCCATCTACAAAATTATTTTTACAATTACGACTCACAATGTGCGTGACATTAAGAAATAGGTTTTATTTGAAAATTGTACAATACATTCTTATACAGAAAATACGGGGAAGAAGACTGGCTCAATCTTTATTTCTCACAACAATATAATTCAACTTCCTCCAATGTAGAATCAGTGAAAGTCTGTAAAAATTTTACAAAAATGGCTTTTTATTGGACCAGCGTGAATAACGTCTTGAAAGTACATTTATTGAAAATGGATTTATAAAAGCAGTTCTAACGAACAATGTACCCTTCATAATTAAATTGTAAATTGTTTAAAAAAATTTAAATTTGAAAATAGAAATATATATATGACATATTATATGTCATGTCACATATAACATATATCATATGTTATTATTATCATAATAAGAAGAGGAAGAAGAATGAATATAGTGATGACACACATACAGAAAAAGGTAAAATTAGGCATTTCCGGGGAGATTGCTCGCCCTTCGTCAGAGAGGAGTTGAGAGAAACAAAGTCTCCCAGAAAATTTGGTAGTTTGCCTAATTTTACCTTTTTCTGTATGTGTGTCATCACTATATTCATTCTTCCTCCTCTTCTTATTAATCATATCAAAACGCGATTTCGAGTGTTTCGTCTTATATATATATATANTAAAAGAAAAAATATTTTAAATCTCTTAAAAACAAATTGGATTTTGCTTCCTTATATATATATATATATATGTTCATGTATATAGAAGACGAAACAGACAAACCGAGTACCCCCTCTGGTTTTCCATTTTTCCCTGTATGGCCCCTTCCCTAATTGCTGTCCCCCGCAGACATATCCTTCCCCCACTTCTTCCATTCAAGGCTCCCATTAAACCACCACTAGACAACCACTTCATATTAAATGGATCATTAATTTTAATGTGTCTCGCTCAGGTGGGTCTCTTTCATATATCTTTGATGTTGTTCTCTGCCGTCATTTTAATTACAAAATTTCACTCATTATTCGAATCTCCCTGTGGATCTCCTACTTGAGAGTGTATGGAGCTCACTTCGTTTTACTGGTGGAAAATCCTTGTTAGACACTGGAGATAGCTGACACTCTGCAGGACAAACACTCCTTAATTGTGTTATGGGGAATAGCTGAACTAAACCTTTTTTTCCCAAGATTTATTGAAAATAATTCTCCTAAAATTGTTTATGTAGTAATGACATGAAAAACTTTCATTGATTACCACATACGAAAACTATTGGATCCTTACCCTATCCGAACTATCATGGGTCAGTTGATTAGAATTGAATCAGTTTGCCTCCAGTTTCATGACACTCGGACACACCGGAAAATCTAAATTAAAGAATGAGATATTATTTATTATTTTAGTTAACAATAAATTATTTATTATAATTTATTAAGTAAATATAATAATNTATGTAAATAATTTTACACACACACAAGCAGACGCATATATGTAATATTTATATTTTAAAAAATCCATTAATTTAGGTTGTTATAGTGGTCGAAATAATCCTGAAACCTGTCCTTTATTAACTAATTTATAGTAAATATATTAAAGGCCATTTATAGGGCATAATAACCTAGAAGTTGATTGCCCTCCAATGATCTACTACTACTAATACTATCATGGGTCAGATCACTTGACACAAGAATTAAATAAAACGGCGCTTTTTTCTCTAGGTAAGAAATTTTGAAACAAAAACAAAAAAATAGGATTATTGGATCCTCCTAAGAAGAAGACACTCGGCCCAACTATTTACCGAATTTGCAGTCCTATACTTTCGTTAGAAGCACATGTAGGTCAAAGGAGGCAATTTAAAAGTATCTTGCCACTGTAGGCTTAAACATTCTGGGTTAGATGGACTTTAAAAAATAAAAATAAAAATTTCAGAGCGAAAGATTGGTGCGGATAGATAAAACCAAAAACCTCACTGGACAAGAGATACTGTTTCAGTGCCTCATAGAGACATTTTTGAGATCTTATCAAACACCTTATTCACATCCGCTCTAAGGTTCATTTATTTTTACTTATCTATACAACCCTTCAACAAATTAAATAATAATATTTACAATAAATTTGTGGAGGCAAACAACGGGGTTTTTTTTTCTCCCCCAGAGATGAGTGTTCTCCGCCTTGTAGGGAGAAATGGTCACTATTAGTCGTTCTAGAGACAATAAGAGGCGGGCAGAGCCACAAGTTATGCGGTCGGACATATCTGACAGGGACCGACTCTTCCCTTATCTCACCCCAGCCAGCCACCCCCTGCCAGTCTTTCACAACGCCCATGGCAGCCATCTTCTCGAATCACATGGGCATTACACAGCGAGAACTCTTCAAGCTGCCGGTCTCTTGTCCATCTTGAAGTGGGTGATCAATAGCACCTCCCAATATGTGCTCCCTGAATTGCCTACACACAAAAAAAAAAAAGGTTTTTATCATACTTTCTATTATCCGTCTTCATTGGTTTCTGCAAACCATCCAATAAAGTTGAATACAGACAGTAACAGTGAACACATGTATTCAGCCACAAAGATGGACAATGTCCGAAAGCGCTCGCCAACAGAAGATGGTTTGCACAAACCAATGAAGACGGATAATAGAAGGTAGTAGTAGTAGTAGATTATAATGGATGGCAATCAACTTCTAGGTTATTACGCCCTATAAATACCCTTTAATATATTTACTAAAAATTAGTTAATAAAAACAGGAATCAGGGATAATAGAAGGTATGATAGTTCTATACCCTTTAAAAAGGACATTTTTTTTATTTATTAGATTCAAATCAATGAAAATATAGTAAATTAATCTATCTGCTTCACTAAATAGTAAAAAGCTCTGATTCTATAAAGATCAGTAGATAAAGATGAGCCCCTGAAACATTTTCTTATCTCAAAAGTTAAATACTTTTGTAATAAATCTTTTAAGACATTTTGAACTTACATAATATTTTTAAAAAAATGTTTCAAATGAGCCGTATAAATAAAGCTATTGTCACTAAACTTTCATATTGTTGCTCAGATCGCTTTTAGATGCAAACCATCAGTCTGCAACAAAGATAATTTTCTCTTAAATTTGATACACTTTATACAAGAGATTCCAAAAGTTAAAGCTTGAAACATTTAAAAATATTCCTGTTGCTGCAGTAGCAATACTTTGATCTCATAAAAACATCAATTTTGAAATTCCATGGAGCTTGCCTGATTTCAAAAAGTATAATTCACTGAAAAAAGACATTTCAGGTAGATAATCCATTGGCAACCCCAGTTTTGTTGTGGAAGTCCATCAATAACAATTTCGGTATAACCTAAGGGTTAAGTTTTACCTCATTCTCATACTTCAGCTGTTATAGACAATTTTTAATCTGCCGACATAATTCTAAAATGCCTAAAATTATTTTAGGGCAGCAATTAAAACTTTTCTATGGCACTAGTTTTAATACTTCTAACTTAACCTAGATATTATTTTTTAAATAAAATGCAATGGATTGTCAAAATAAACTTAATTTGTTTAGCAGACGAGTATAATTCGATTTAAAGTAAAAATGTACAGAATTAAAATATTATATAAACATATCTAGCAACATTACCCTCCTCTCATGATAATTTTGACCCTGTGAAAATCTATTTTAAGTCCCTTAATGCCAGAGAAACAATAAATCCTTGTCCCGAAATTGATATACATTTATAGCTGAAAATAATATTTTTCCGATTCCTAAGCTCTGCAATATATAGTTAGCATATATATTATGTAAAACAAAGATGAGATTGTTATTGTATATATATATNTTCATACCATTAGTCTCACAAGGAGCTGCTACTAATATATAATATAAATGCAAGGGAATAGAATAAAAAATCTTACTACCTCAGTTGGGACTCAAACCAGGATCTCCTATTTTTTTAAAATTCTATTTCCTTGCATTTACTGAATAAAATTAACGTGGGATTAAATTCCAAAACTAATATCAGTATTTAAAAAAATAAAAATAAGAAAATACGAAAGACCAACAAATAGCTGACAATGTTAGCTTCCTTCGAGCATAAGATGATATATTCGTCTTACTCGGGGATTTGGACTCGGAGTAAAGAGCGGGGAGTAGAAGGAAGGCTTGCCCGGAAAGCAGGTGATCCGGGTTCGAGTCCCGGCTAAGGTAGTAAGATTTTTTATTCGGTTCCCTTTCATTCATTGTATAAAATTAACGTGGGGTTATGTACCACAACTAATTTCAATATTTATATACAATTATATTTTTTTAAACCTCTTTTGCGACAACATATTGTCATAGAGGGGGGATATCTATAGGTAGCCCCGAGCCCAGTGATCGGGAACTGTGAAAACATTTTATCAGTAACAGCTAAATGAAATAATTTTCAGCTATACTTATATATACTTATCTTGTATAGGTGACTTCATTTCATTTGAAAATATTTAAAATCATATAAAGTTTATCTTTACTTCCAGATAGTTCATCCATTTGCTTTTAAAACCGTGTGAAGATATTTATAGTAAATACAACAGTGGAAGAAAGGTTATACTGATACGATGATGAGAAGGTTATATTGATACTTTAAGAAGGAATCTATTTGGGTCAGTTTTCATATTAAATTGATATTGAAGATTCCCTGACCTTCCTGCTAAGTACTTCGAATGTTATAGTTCTTTTTATTATTTCTCCGTCTCTTTAAGTACACAAACACCCAAACCTATAAATAAATAAAACTACATCCATATTAATTAGTTATGTACTACGAGAGTGGACATATCTCAATTTCGTCTTATATTGAACACTCTTAAACTTCCAAGTGTGGGTCTCTTGAGTATGAGGTTTATCCCAGCGTTCTCTTGAAATACCGTGGAGGGAGGGGGGGAGGGGGCAAAGGCCACTCGAATGTTTTAAGGAAATACGACTACAAAAACTGACTTCCTTATATCTGAGTGCTTCCATTAAACAATGTTTTGTCTAAAAATAAGCTATCCTATATCTGATTAGTATTCGTGAATAAATATTACAAATATTCGTAAAAATGTTATAGAAAATTAAATTTTACAACTATTTTATTTTGTACATTTTTTTTTTGTAACTTATTTGTAAATGTTGGTCTCCTTCTAAGCATCCTTTCCTCTCACCAGAACTCAACCAAAAATTAATTATTCTATGGGCTTGCAATGAAGCTTAAATGCAGAATTTGGTTTCTAAATTTTAAAAATAAGAGGTTTCGCCCAATACTTAGAATTATATTATTAAATATGTTAAGATTAAAATTTTATTTCCACTCAAAATTAAATCAGTCAGACGTGCCGCATTTTAAAATAATANTAAAAGAGACATTTTTCTGAAAAAAATACTTTTTTTTTCCACATTTCTTTCTGAACAAACGTCAACCACTTCTTTACTCATACTTAAACTGTTCATCTTCTGTGATCCCACTCGTACAACGAGTAATAATGCTGGAGAAATTAATCAGGGCTTCGGCCAGGATCAGAAAAATAAAATACTCAAAAATTATTGGGTGTTTATTTTATTATTGCCGAAGTTTCGACTTAACATGAAAGTCATCATCAGGGTGGTAGTGATGACTGGAGAGGTATCTAAAAGAGGCTTATGGTCCCATCTCAATAGTCCAGAACTAAACTGAAGTTAATTTGAGACGTCGGCAATAATTACCCAATGATTTTGGGATATTTTATTTTTCAGATCCTGGCCAAACCCTTTTATTTACATCTTATAAGTAACCAATTCTGGTTTCAGTTTTATTTCTTAAAACCATTATAACGCCCGTTGCATAAATAAATCTATCTTATCCACTTTAAATTTTACGTAATCCCCACTTCCTCTTATCCGCCAAATTCTTCATAAAAAAATAATATAATATACGTTTTTCATTAAAATTATAAATATGAAAATATGAAGATTTTAAATTTTGGTCTCTCTTACAAACCCCCCTCCCCCTTCACGACTGATTTTAAATATTAACAATTTCATCCAGCGGTTTGCCTAAATAAACCTTTACTACTGAATTTGGTTGCAAAATTAAAAAAGAAAAAAAAAAAAGAAATGCTTCATCATTTATATACATATGGTTTAATGGATCACGTTTTTAGCTGTGCAGAATAGGATAGATGGAGGTCTATTAAAATTTTTCAAAATTCGCGTCATAGTACCAACGTGTATTGTTTGTTTTCTCTAAATCTGATAAAACCTATTATCTTGCACCTCTCAACTATCTAATATTGATAATACGTAGCTTGACTTCGTAACCATAACATTACAAGTTTGCTGGAAGGGTGATAACGTAATTACGTATGAATAGTTGAGCGTGAAAAAATGGTTCAAGTGTCCGTGATAATTTCAAAATTTGTGTAACTAGTTTACCAATGGGTGGTCAATATCAATCTCTAGATTAGGCTGTCTTTGAAAAACTAAGCTCCAATATGAGAATAATTACATGGAAGAAATACATATTTTTTATTTTATATAAAAAAAAATGGTTTAATACTGTCATAGTACCAGTTGAAAAGCGGAAGCCAGATTGACAGACCTCATCCTGTTGAAATATCTCAGATTTAAGTACCTATTTTCATTTATATAAGTAATTATAAATTTAGCAGACTAAATATACGACAGTATTTCAATATACATTTATAAGAGAATATAAATATCTCATTGATTATTTAAACTATCTCTTGGTACAAATTAATTTTAGCTTGCAAACAACAATAACAGACAATGCATTAATTATTTTTACCAATTATAGAATAACTTTTCACGCTAAAGAACAATAATATCTCATAATACTGTATAGGTAACCAATAAAACAGCCTTCGATTCACAATCACTAATGACAATTAAAAAAAAAATTGGTTGAAAGTAATTTGTACATTACAACAGTCACAAACTTCAATATGCGTTTTTACACAACAACGTACAGGTTATGTGAAACAGATATGGTGTCTGATACATAGCACCAATATGAACTAAGTTTTCTGATTAGCATACTGTTGTTGTTAGTTTTCGATTACCAGCTAGAGTAGGGGAACATTTACACAAATGCCTTCGCTGATGGATATCAAAATATATCTTCTATAAGTTATCACGAGGCGTATTTTCTTTGATTTCTTTTTTTTTTTTTAATTTAGTTTTTGACAAATGTCTTTCGGAAGCAAAGGGGAGGAGGGGCGAGAAGTGGAAGGGTGACAATTTGAGATAGCGAATAGCGATACCTGTGTTGCCATGCCTAGTGAAATACAGGGCGAACAAGGGACGATATCAACCCCCTCAGTATTTTCCAACATTTCTTCCCCGCTCGTCTCCACCTAATAGTTTTTGAATTACCCCCACTCCAACGAACCCCCACTCCAACCAACCCCCACACAGTCATCATGTCACCGCAAACCAGCTGGTTTGTTAGAAAGTAATCATGCCCCCCCTTCTCTCAATTCCTGTGGAGCATTTTCATTCTTTCAGGCCTAAAGCTGTAATACCAGTCAGCCAAAATGGAGTGGGAATTCTGGGAAGTGAAATAATTAGGTAAATAAAGATAAAAAAGATTGGTTATTAATCTCAATCATTTCCATTTATATTCTCTGTTGTATATGAACAACAGCCTATTCGTAAATGGACAATACATAAAAATTTAGACATTATAAAATAGTAAGCTTAATGCAAAAAATAAAATTAACGTCTAGATTTTTAATTTTCTGGCACGAATAGGTAAGAATTATGGCTAAAAAGATGCAAATAAAAAATTTCATAGAGGCTACTATTGTACTGTTCAGGGAGATTCAAAATGCTAAGGTTTGTAAGGGTGTTTCAAGGTGGGACATGGCGGAATACATACCAGTACTTAAAGCGTAAAAATAAACACTTTTTTGACTCAACACTGGGTTTAATCCCGTGGCTTACATACACACACAATAGAAGGAACCCACTGCAATGTTACGCGTGGTATGATGAGTGTTTTTGAATTCCTCTTTACGAATTATGTTTCCTTTGGGGGTATGGGGGGTAGCAAAGGAAGACCATTCTAAAAATTTGGTTCTATGGTAAATTCAATTTTAAAAATATTGCATAAAATCATTTATTTTTCTACCTATAGAATCATTTTTATAATAACGAAAATCTAAACTCATGTAAAATATGAGTCGTATACTTTGTCATATACAATATACTTTGGGCCGGTAGGACTTAGTAAATGATAATTTTTTTTTACATAAAACATCCAGATAAGTTTTTTTTCAAGTGAACAGATGAAAGTTGAGAACAAAAGTGAATTCAAAGATATTCCCTAAAGTGCGTAGAATGATAATTGTAATAAACTATAAAATTTAGGAGATATTTTAATTAAATAATAAAAGTCTAAAAATTAAGAGTTCATTTGAGAGTTCTTACTAGCTGCTGCATATATCCCATAAGGAATTATGCTATACTCTATAAATGCACTGGATTTATTTTTATTCAAAAGTTTATGAATTATGCAGTTAGATGAAGCTTTAAATAAACTAATGAAGGAGAATAATATTTTAATTAGTATTATCTAAAGTAGAGCAAAAGCTTAGTTAGGTTAAGTTTAACCTCTTGTGTCGTAATTATCATGTGAAGAAAGTATTTTTGGTTTTTATAGAGTGAAATGATATAGACAAAATGATTAGCTACAAATTTGATAGGTGCCATGCATTCCAGAGGGAAGGTGTCTACATCTTTAGGGCTCTAGATCTTCGGGGCGATGTAGATGCCCTTCGCAATCAGGAGTCCCTTCACAAATCAGATTTGAAGGGCTCCTAATAAATTACATTTCCCTCGGTGTTCCAGGGGGGAAGCTGCTTTGATCTTGAACAGAATCGACTTCTTCATTTACAAGGCAGATTATTATGTATTTAGTTAGGGAAAGAGATGGATTTATGATGAAAGATAAATAATGGGGGGGGGGGGGAGAAACGGCAGCTATTTTCCTTACATTTAGCGACATTTGAATAATAACTCCCCTTTAATGTTCAAATTTAAATAAAGTTAAAACCGCAATTTAACTCTCACTCTTTTCTAAGGATATCAGTGAAATTGACAATCAAGATAAGATAATAAAGTGATATTTGATTTGTGCCATGGACTTCCCGGTCACAACTAATGGATATTTATAAATTCAAAATCCCATTAGCCATTTACATTATATTATTGTTACATTTTTTCATGATAAATCATGATACCAACCTGAATTGCTTTACTTCCCTAGACGAAGATATATTTACTCTAATTTTTTTTTTGAGGAATGCTTATTTTTGTAAGTAAGGATTAAAAGTTATAAAACAAAAAAGAATTTCTTAGAGGAGACATTATGAGATGGCTTTATACTTGAATTTATTTAATGAACTTAGTTTATAATGTTTCTTTCAAATTTAATACTTCCGACATATATAATTCAAATAATAATCATACATATTATAGTTTTAAAACATAAGTATACAATAGTATTTGAAAGTTGAGAAAGTTACGTCCATGTATTATTTCAATAACAATTTTTAGTTCTTATTTTTACGAAAAATGAATAAAATTTATAAGGTTATTATCAACTTTAGTTATTAACCTTCAAAATTATTCTTTGATATTAGCTTCTTAACTAATAAGATTAGTATTTTGAGTTTCGTCGGTTTTAGTCTTAAGTTAGGAGATAAGACAACAGATAAGTATAGCTAAAAATTATTTCAAGTAGCTGTTATTGATAAAATGTTTTCACAGTTCCCGATCACTGGGCTCCTACCGAAGTGCTCAACCAGCTGGAAACGTGAGATAAATCTCTCTCTTGGCGAAATGCACCTTTAATAACTTTTTAAAGAAATGTCTCCAAGTTTGCCGCGCGCGACACACCGAGGCGGATGGGGGTTGGGGGTGGGGGTTGAAGGCTCCGAAGGCCCCTTGAGCCCTGAGAAAGTAATGAAATGACGGGGATGTGCGGTTGGGGAATGTGTAAAGTTTGTTGTGGCCGCGGTCACAAGGGATCCCTAAAGTAATGTCCTCCGCCTCAAGACCGC
This sequence comes from Oncopeltus fasciatus, assembly GCA_000696205.2. Lineage (NCBI taxonomy): Eukaryota > Metazoa > Arthropoda > Insecta > Hemiptera > Lygaeidae > Oncopeltus > Oncopeltus fasciatus. The sequence goes on from KZ807135.1 coordinate 172,726, forward strand.
CGCTCCTGACGCTAGGGACACTACCATTCTCTCGCTTCCCATAAGGGCTTAATGCCTCCAGATACCCGCCATTATCTGGAATGTTAATTTTCACATACTCCCATCTCTTATATCTCCTAGCCCTCCATTTTCAAATTGAAACTCAACTGAGCTTGACTCTCCACAATAGTAGAATGTAACTAGTTCCCCTCCCCCCTCCGTCTTTTTTTCACCTAAAGCTCTTCTATCAACAAACTCCTAAGAAATGTTTGAATGAGATCAGCCAGAGGTTGTCGAATTGCAAGCTTAGATCTCTCTTGGTGACCAAAGTCTAATATAATATATATGTTTCGAAGTTGAAGTGATTGGTGGAGAGGTGAGCTTTCTCATGGCAACAACCCTATTAAAGCTAGCCTAGAGCCTTATTTTCCCAGAGTCCCTTTATTTTTGTTGTGTAACAAGAAATTAATGAAGATGAAACTTAGTAATGATTAGAATATTCCCCCTTATAACTTTTGTAGTTTCCTAGTGCCAGAAAATTACTACAATACATTTCACCGCCTATTGTCAGGAAGTGGACTTTCGGGTGACTGGTGTTGCTCCGGGACTGTGGGGTAGCCGGGTGCACGGGTATCTGGAGGGCGGTGGACTGGGTGGGGGAACAAGGTTGGACTGCTAGGACTGTTGATGCCCCAGACGCTTCGTGAACTTTGTCCCTCTGGACGAGAGGATCCACCGTCAGAGTGTCTGATGTGTGGGCACAGGAAGTAGCCAAGCTAGTACTTATTGAAGATGCAGTCTCCTGGTGCCGCTTCCTGGCTCTTCGGCTTCCCCCTCTCTTGTGGAGCCTGTGGAGCCCACTCTCTTTTCCCGCTTTTTTAAAACATCCCCCTAGTTTTAATGACCAAAGATTGTCACGCCACTAAGGAAATAAAATTTGTTGTTATTAATTTCAATTGCATTAATTCTAAAATAAGACAAGTTCAATAAATATTTAATAAAAAAAGAATTAATTAACTATTCAATTAAATTATTTTATATCAAAATTATATATGCATCAAGTTGGAATACTAGTACTTAGTAATAATACTTTATAAGTTTGGGAACTGCTTTATAACTGTTGTTGACTTTATGAATTACTGATTAAAATATATAATGAACGAATATATTTTGTTGCATTTAATCTTCCTTAATGTTGAAAAATAAATCCCATAAGCTTAATCTCGACCATGGACCATCAGATGTTCATGTTAAAATTTTCTCATTACCCTGCTGTTTAAAGAACGATACCCAAATGGTACTCGGTGTCCCCTATTCCTTCATTTGTCAATATAAATAGAACCAATGAAACAGAAAAGTAGAGGGGAATTCAATGTGGATTAATAATTCAGTAAGAACTCCACACAATTACATACTAATAACATTTTTTTTTTAAATTTCCGAAAACTACTAAAGAAGGTCTTATCGCAAATGAAGATTTCAGTCTTCGCAAAATTTCTTCTATTTTTTGAGCAAAGTTCTTTCGAGATCAAGAAGCTCATCATCAGAGCCTAGGTATCTCACAGTGTGAGTGTCATAGAGACTTCCTTACAACTTCAAAGGAAAATATCTGGACTCTGAAGATATCCTTGATCAGAAACTGCCTAACTGTTAACATTGAAGGAAGTGTGTTTTAATTTGTGGATAAACCTTGTATAATATTCTAACTTCGACCCAGTTCACTATAAAAATTAATAGTTCTTAAATTTTTTTTAAATTTCTTGTTGTAATAAACTCCGCTATTCATATACCTTATACAAAAACGATTTTCACTAACTGTTGTTAAGATAATACGGTGGAAAGTGGATAACTTACCAATAAATTAAAAAGATCAGTCATCTTTTAAAAAATAATCGAGGTCTTTTGTGAAATCAACCTTCATCAGCAGGCTGACTTGTAATTTCTGAATTCCTCTCATCTTCAATGAATTGTCAAGCACGAATCCTTTTGGCTTTCAAACAACTTTTCTTCAAAAGATGTTTTTTTTTTCTTCAAAGAACACTGTCTTTTCATTTTTATGCCTTCAGATATTATCTACAAAACACTCTTTTTTTTTCTTCTTTTTTTAAAAAGTTTTTTGTTATTTTATATCTAGAATAATCATTAATTTAATTTTCCCTTTTTCTTTTAATAGCCTTTGTTCCCTTTAATTACTATGATAAACGATTAAGAGATTTTCACTGTTTTTTCTTCAATTAATTTTATCTACTTCAATATTGTAGAACAATTGCTTAAATATTTTAAATAACATCAATCGAACAAAACTAATCGTAATATTTTGAGCAAGTTTGAATATTTTAATTTTAAACACAAAGTAAGAATTATGGAATCAGTTAGGATCATGAGAAAGCAATATTTATAATCCTCTTTAGAGGGAAAAAAAGGTGTTTTTTTTTTTGTTTTTTTTTTTACAAATTAGTATTTCATTCTTCAGCTCCCATGACCGAATCCCTGACTGATTTCTCATAATTATATTATTATATTCCAATCTTCTGTAAAGATTGCAGTGTAAGAAATTGTTGCCAAAAACAGAACACGGGGAATTCTAGGTAATCCCCTTCTTCTGTAGGTCCGAGTTGAATCTATAACTAACTAACTATAAGTTTTCAATTGACGTTTAAAAGCGATAGGAGAAATATAGTATTTAAAAAACTAATACTAGCGGTTTCTGAAAAATATAATAAAAAATTATGTTTCAGATAAACTTCCTCTCCTATTTATTAAATTTTAAGTAAATAGGAATGGGTGTTTCAATACTTTAAACTAAATTTAATGTAATGTCGAAAAAAAAAATTTAAACTTGCACTTGACACTGCAGGAGATACCCCAATCCTATTGGTCCGATTTTGCTCAATAAATAACTTTATTTCTACATTTAACTGCTAGGTACATACCAAATTCCATAAAGAGAAAATAAAAAATATAGCCACACGTGTGCGCGCGCACACACAAACATATTATCAATTTTTAGTGCAAGAGGTACAGAATAAAAAATCTAACTGTCCCAGCCAGGATTTAATAACTTATCAGACTTGTCTCGGTAGCGTAAATGGAAAACGCACCGGCCCGGATAGCAGGAGATCCAGGTTCGTGTCCTTGCTGGGACAGTTAGATTTTTTATTTTGCTCCCTTACATTAATAGGTTTAAATTTACGTGGGATCAAAAACCACAAATAAAATTAATATTTATCAAATTTAAATTTAAAAGTAAACAACGAGAGTCATTTAAACAGCTTGACAATGTCAGCTCCTCCCAGCATAAGACGATTTATTCGTCGGCCTCGGAGGTTAGACTCTCGACACTAGTGAGGGGAATTGAATAACTTATTAGACTTGTCCTGGTAGCATAAATGGTAAATGCACCGGCCCGAATAGCAGGAGATCCAGGTTCGTGTCCTAACTGGGACAGTTAGATTTTATTCTGTTCCCTTGCACTAAAAATTATCTAAATTTACGTGGGATAGAATACCACAAAAAAAAAATTTACAAACATATTATATTTGGTGTCGAGTAGTTAGACTCTGTCATGAGAACAGCCATTATGGCTACCTTGTGTTGTTTTGGTTTTCAAAATTTGTTGCTAAAATTCAGCAGATCACACAGAATAAATGCTTAATAATCAAAAACTTGAATCTACAAAGATATGTTCAAAAAGAACAAAGCAAATACTACTAAATTAATTTATAACTGACTACTGATTCCCGTTTTCTTAAAAGATAAATTTATTTTATCATATATTTATTCATAAAATGACCAACTGCTCATTATTTGCAGACGTTAGGCCCGTAAACTATCCAGTTTGCCCATTCCTTATCACCTCATAGTTTCTTGGTTTTCAGCTGTCGTAACATATGACATTTATATAAATACAGTACAACTGCTTTATTTCTATAAATATTATATATAAGATTCTATGGAGGCTAATGATGGCTGTGAATATCGCGAATTATCCGAGACTTCTGGGAGCAGATCAAATGGCACAGAAGGTCCGCCATGAGTCTAAAGGCAGAACCCCCCACCACTCTCTCCTGGCTAAGCCCTTTCCTTCATGAAATATAATTTTTTTTATAACATGTCTGTAATCAAAATCAAACGCAGCTACAACTATAACTACTAGCATCAAGTACTATATATAAATTAACATTTTAATTAGCATTTATCATCAATTAGTCTTTTAGGAAGACAACAAATCACCAGTTTAGAAGCGGACAAGTAGTGTATGATTCCTTTCAGTGTAAAACAAGTGTTAATAGAAATGATTTGCCACCGAAAGGTGGTACAACAGATTCAAACGTCCCACAGAGTCAAGGGAAAATAATTTGTGCGAGTTGGGAGTCAAATTCACCAGTCACACTCAATCGATAATGACCTCTCAGGCTGACCTCCCAGCTTCCCATCTTTCTTAGATATATCCCATGTATCTAGATGTATTTGTAGATTGGTCATTCTATGTGTAGCCATGAAAAAATTATTTAAAGTGGCAAATAACACTTATGACCTACATACCAAAGTAAATTTAGTACATGTAAAATTTCACCTCTCGTCTTCAGTCTGAACTGTAAACTAAAACCATTGAGATCTCTTCTGATAAAGCAAACTTTGGATTCTTTAAATATTTTAAAATAGTTCATTACAGAGTTGATAAGTCATGTTGATCCAATAGAATTTCGTCTTGAGTCCCACTTATGATATATATCTTAAATATTTTAAAATAAATAAAGTCAGTAAAATATTTTACTGACCTTGTTTCTTCATAATTTCAGGGTCTCTTTAAAAGCTCNAATTTAATGGTACTAACTTTTACAAAAAATATCTAGTATATTCTTCTTTACCTCTCTCAAGATTAAAATATTATTACATAACTAAATTTTCTCATTACATAATTTTTCAAGTGAGGATTTATAATTTAACCGAGAAAATCCCTTTACTTAAGATCATCAATTTGTCAAACATGACGTCACAGATGGGACCTGACGTCAGACCATTATTGCGGTTCTTTCTTCCAAGAGACAGTATTCTACTTCTATGCAACTCCAAACGTTTAGATAAGTCAGTTATATTTTTCGAAACAGCTGTATCTTTCGTAATCCTTATCCGATTTCTGCAATTCAGTTTCTCTGCTCTGCTAAACTCTTCTATATGAAACCAGTAACTCTTATATATAAATATGAAAAAAATATTACTTATAAAGCAAATTTCTAAAATTTTAAAAGTAATGGGTCTTAAAATATCCCGTTGATAGTTTAAAAGAAAAATGAATTTTATGTAGATCAAAATTTTTCCAAAAAGAGTTTCTTCCGATTTTACGATTTGCTTATGTTTGTTTGATGTTCTACGTTCGATAGATAAGTATGGATAGTCAAATTTCATCCATGTTGTAAATAAATAAATAATAACAATAAATAACTTAAATAAATTGGGAATTATTTTATTCTAAAAGCCCCTGGAGACATGGAGAATTCTAACCTCACCCTGAGAGATGGAGAATACTCAGGACTTAAACTATGTTTTTTTTTTTTTTTGTAAAAAAATAGTGTAAGTCAGTACAGAAAACGGTAATACCGATGATATCTTATACCTGAAAACACTTGTCACATTTATTTTTCACCTTGACTAAATCCCCTAATAATTTTTTTAAACGATAAAAATTAATCTCAACATCAATATTTCTTCTTCCTTTATTAAAATTAATCATTTTTCAAGTAAAAGATGCCAGTAATGTTTGGCTATCTCCAAACTGAAACCTTTTATATCTCTGTTATCTTTGTCATACTGAGATGTACGTCAAAAGTGCGTTCTGGTCAATTGTAAGCCTATTCTATATCCATATGCTATGTATGTGCTATTTATTTTTCAATTCAAATTTTAAATACATTTATTTCGTCAAAATATATGCAGTAACTCGACTGATCACAATTGACAGCTCACCGAACCACACTTGGGACACACTTTTTGTGTGGCTGGCTAAGTCATTTGTCGTCGCAGAGTAAAATGACATATATATGGATATTAACATTCAGTGAGGTTTATTAAGAGATACAGAAAGACTTATTAAAGTGTTAAATATTTACATTAGTTTACATATACATTAAAAATTATTATTATTAGATGGTTTTTGTAGGGGTTCGGTCAAGGTAGATCCAAAAAAATACAAATTTAAAAAAAGTGTATTAAAAAAAAAATATCTGCCGACGTTTCGGCTTACATTTTAAGCCACCTTCAGGGATATCATGAAGACGAGAGGGGAGTGAGTCATGGAAATGTGAACTTAGGGATAGGACGTCCCCTCTCGTCTTCATGATAGCCCTGAAGATGGCTTACAATAATTTTTAAAGATAGATAATTTTTTTTTAAATACACTTTTGTTTAAATTTGTATTTTTTTTATCTACCTTGACCGAACCCCAACAAAATCATCTAATAATAATACCTACGGTCAAAAAACTCTCCATTTAAAAAGTATAAATGTCTTAAATGTTTAATATTTGAACAATAAAAANATATGCAATGTTGTTTTAATATATTATTATTTGCGAAACAGCTTTTGGGTTTTGTTAATTTTAATAGCGATTTTATCATGAATTTGTTGTACGTCCGCCATTTCAGTGTCTTCCCTTAACATTTTATTTATTTTGTGTTAATTTGTACTATTACTGTTGTTTTTTATGTGTGTTTTTTTTCTCAATTTATATTTAAAATATTGTAAATTATTATTACTCAGATGTTATTGATTAAAAATTTAAGTTAATAAAATTTAAAGCGATCGGTATTACTAATTATATGAAAGTTATACTTTAAAACTCCTTGAAAAAAAATTTTTTAATTAATTAAGTACGTAGAATAGTATTTTTAGATAAACAATGGTGAATTAAATTGTTTTTGGCAGTGACACGCTGTGTACTGCTCGTTCAGGACGCGACTCCCCACATCTGTCGGGCCAGGCCTAATCGTATGGCACTAACTAATCACATTAGCCTGCTGGCGTGCTCCTGGTGACTCAGTGTACGTGGTACTCCACGACTTGGGCTTGCAAGGAACTAGGGTCTTCCAGGTGCTTAAGTACAGGAAGCTAGGAGGTAAATGGGAAAATGCTTCTTTGTCCATATCGCATACTCATTTCGTCGATATGGAGACAACGTTCTGCCTGTTTTTCCGCAGCTAATTATTACAGTACCGACAGAGGTAACTGTCCGATAAACAAGTCGAGGGAGCGACAGGGATCAGTTCGTGGCTCGCAATCCTAGCGCTGCGGGTTCAAATCCCGCCCTCGACATACATTTATCAATAAATAAAAGTTCGTCCTGAAGCTATTTAGAATCGGATGATGGTTATCTATAGATAATCCCTCCCTTGATGACTCATGAAGTTATTGAAAGAGAGGATAACATTTATTAAAAAAAAAAAAAAAGGCAATGTTAATGCCAATGACAATACTATGTAAATATGTTTATATATAATGGTCTGTATAATTAATGTTGAGAAAAGTATCTTACATCGGAGATTTAACAAAGCCTTCTTGATCTATGTCTGGATAGTTGTATACACCCGGCCGAGGTGCTAACTAGCAGTGGTGGGGAGGAGAGAGGACTTCCACATAAGTTGACACTCAGGCCGGGCTCAAATTCAGCCGTGCTTGACCGAGCGTATCCAGATAATCCCCGTCAACTTAAAGAGAGTAAGCGTCCGACCAGATTAATTCAGGCTTGGAGGGAATTTCAGAGAGAGGCCCCTTCCGGAAGGTGTAGGGAAATTCTCGGACGGCGGGGGAGAATTTTCCCTTTCATCGACGCTTGGCGAATTTCAAGATTTTTAGCTTAACTTAAACGTGAAAGAAAAATGTTACAAGTGTCAAATAATAAGAAAGACTGAAATATAAAAAAGGTAAATAAATGTTTAGTTGAGAATTCGTTGGGGTTCGGTCAAGGTTGATTTTAAAAAAATACAATAAAAAAAAAGTGTATTTTATATCATCTGCCAACATTATAAGCCATCTTCAGGGCTTTTGAAATACAATATCATAAGCAAAACAAAAAAACTATATGATTTAAATTATTATTACATAAAATTCACCTAACTAAAAGTAATGTTATATTAAATGCTTAGAAAACAAAATTTGTAGAAAGATCTAGAATGGTTAACTTATCATGAACATTTGATCCAGGTGACAACAAGTCCTCTTGCCTTCATGATAGGTAGATGATGAACTACTGATGTTTTTTTTTAATTAAAAAAAAACAACCTATTTTTAAATTATGTTTTATTTAATTTTTTATTAGCTTTGACCGAACCCCAACAATTTCACTACTAATAATCTCCGAGGTCAACAACACTCCATTTAAAGTTGAATAAATAAATTTTAAACGGTTATATAGTAGCTGATATGTTGAATTAGTTCTTATCGCGTAACTCATTATTTTATCAAGCATGGATTAACAATATCAATATTTTCATGTCATAATTAAAGCGCTTTACTAGAATTATATTACTTGTGCAAGCTCTGGTTTACTGAGATGAACTTAATTAAACAATTTAACATTCTGTTAAAATAATTAGTTTAACTGGCAATAACTACAATCTTCAAGAACAAGAAGCTCCTAGGCAATCCATGAGATCTTAAATTTAATTTCCTTGAGTAAATTTAGAAGTCTTATCTCAAAGCGCAGGAATTTGCAACATTTGGACAATTGGAATGAAAGAGAATTCTTCTGAGAGAGACAGAGCGAGAGGGGAGAAAGAGAGGGTGGGAGATGGAGGGTAGAGAGAGAGAAGGGGAGGGTAGAGAGAGTGAAAGAGGAGAGTGGGGGGAGAATTCTGAAAGCCAGTAGTTGGAGGAGAAATATAATGGTCGGAAGAGAGGTATAATAGTCGCGGAGAGATAAGGGCAAGAGGAGTCCGAATCTTATCACTAATTCAGGGCAAGCGGCGGCACGAGGAGTTACTTGGCATGGGGACCGAGAGAGGGCTCTGTCATCGAATATTTAAACCAATTTATCTGATAGAAACATACAATTTTAAACCCCTTTCCCCGAAATATTTGAGAAGTGCACAGGAGCTTATGAGATGCTGGTCTTCCACGGCCTGGGAATATTCTACTTAAGCCTCATGAATGACTTCTCATTTTTTAATTCTAAAAATGAAATTGAAATATGAAGCGAATACTCAAATGAATCCCACTACTTCACATTTTGGATTTTAAATGAATCTCACTAACACAAAATCGTTTTATAATAAACTATGAAATAATTAAAATGTATTAATTGGCTAGAAAATTCTAAATTTTTATCCTGCTTCTCATATGCATACACAGGCATATGCGTACAAACTATACATGGATTCTTAAAAATGAATAAAAAGAAACTCTCTCTCTCTTCCAGAAGCATTTTTCTTTTTGCTGGAATACACATGTTAATTTATTTGTTTTTATTATTTTCAATCTAGACTGCCTTCTAATTAACTCTATGAACATTCTCATATTACTATAAGATGATAAAGTTGCATTACTGGTTAAATTAATAGTTAAAAGCTTAACAATTGCATTAACCGAAAAAAGACAAACCAATCGATTATAATATATTTTAAAAATAACATTTTTGTTTTTTTAACAATCATCCTAACCTAATCAGTCATAGTATTATAAAAAATACACAATCTTTTAAGAATTATAAGCTTTTACTTTTATTTTTTTACTTTTTTTCTTGGGGGAGAGGGGAAATCTTCAGAAATAATACAATATTTCAGACTATATTATGAATATTGGACTGTTAATAAGTTTTGTTTAACTCGAACTACCATCAATATAGTTCTTACTATTAAGTATACATATTAACAAATAATCAATGTCACAAAATTCATAAAATTTTTAGGTTGTTTAGGATATTTAGTAAGCAGCCATATTTTTGTCAGAACTAGAAAGATAAAGCAAGATTTTAGAGTTGTTTTAAGTAGATAAAAAAGGGAGCTGTTAGAAATTTTGAAAATAACCTTTCAAACTACACCATTGGCTTTGGTAAACATTAAAAGCCTAATATAACTTGTACCTGTGTAACTACTGTTTATAAATAATGATTTATATATATATATATATATATATATAAATCATTATTTATAAACAGTAGTTACACAGGTACAAGTTATATTAGGCTTTTAATGTTTACCAAAGCCAATGGTGTAGTNAGTATAAAGATAAATTATTTTATTTTTAGTATTTTTTCCTTTAAATTAAAAACTTCTTGATGTATAAAATCTTGTTAGTATAGAAAAAGTTAAACAATCTATAATAAAAAAAAACTCACAATGTATGTAAATAATCATGTAATTGTTTAGTGATGTACATATATATATTATAAATGTGTGTTGAGTAGATAACAATCCAGAATATTATTTGGGAAAACGCAATAACATTTTCCTATGATGAACAAGCATGGAGGGAATCTTCTCACAAGCTTAAGAGATGCCTGAACCAGTATCCAGGGTTATGAGGAAATCCATCATGCTCTTGACGTCCGGGATAGAGATACCCCAGGGGAAAGATCAAGGAAAAGGGGGAAGATGTACATGGGGAAAAGTTTGGTATTCTTGCCGCTTGTAGCGCTGGCTTCATTAAGTTTTCGCCAAATCTTCACAAGCAGATCTCGGATCTGATTAGTAATTCACTCCCTTACTCATTAGCGAGGAGTGAATGTTTTATTTCTCCGTGAAATTCCTGGCGCACTATCATTCCAATCAAATCCCCTATAATAATTAATTATTAAGAAAAACCCTTCAAGAAGGAGCGAGGAGCAAATACTTCATTAATGGAGGGGGGTTCTAGTTCTGAAATAATTTCAATGAATTCAACTAAAAAATACAACTTGTTTTTTGATGTTCTGGTGAAAAGAAATGACGACCATATAAGGGGTTAAAGCAATGTGAAATGAATCCTATGCCATTGGTACGTCAAAGCAACATATAGCCAATAAATGCAAATTAGTAAGGTCTCATAGCATAGCATTAGTTATATATATATATATATATATATATATATATATATATATATATATATATATATATANAGACATAAAGCATATAATTTGTTGACTATGAAAGTTTGAAAGGTTATTTTCCAAACCTATATCAGTCCATTTATTTATATTTAGCTACTTAAAACAATTAAAAACCTTACTTGATCTTTAAAGTTCTGACCAAATATGGCCTTACACTAAATATCTTAAAATTTAATGATTCTTGTGACACTAATTATTTGTTAGTGCTTAATAGTGAAAACTATATTGATGAAAGTTCGAGTTAAACAAAACTCGACTATTTATTAACATTTTAATAGTAAAATATTCATAATAGTCTGAATTATAACAATAGATGCAAGAGAACATAATAAAAAAAATCATACTGCCTCAGTTGGAACTCGAACCCGAATCTCCTGCTTTCCGGACGGGCATGCTATCCATTGCACCACCTAGGCAAAGGAGATCCGGGAAAGAAGTAGATCCGGATTCAAGTAATCTGAGGTAATAATATTTTTTTTTAAATTCTATTCCCTTGCATTTCTTGTATAAGATTACTGTTGGTCTAAATACCACAACGAATACAATATTTAACAATTATGTTATATAATATAACAATTATGTTATTATGTTCACGTAGGCTTCCACAGTCATCAGATGTATGTAAAGTTTTTTCCGGGTTGGACCGTGTAAAGTTTTTGATGGTTGCCGAGCTTTCTTACATCCTGTGATGGCTTCTTCAGGGCTGAATAGAGAATGAGGGTCTCATTCTCTATTCAGCCCTGAAGAAGCCATCACAGGATAAGCGAAAGCTCGGCAACCATCAAAAACTTTACATACAAATTATGTTATTGTTTCGGAAGATCTGCGTCCCTAAGAAAAAAAATCAGATAAATAAAAGCTTTTATATATGTATGTGTGTGTATATATGGGAACGCACAAAAAAAAAAATTCTTATTGTGTGTTCACTACACTTTTTCCCTGTTCTTATTTATATCGCAGCCGTTAGTTTTTCATTTTCTGTATGATGTTACACACAGCCTGTATTATTATTACACAGCCTTTATTAATAACTGATATACACAGCCTTTATGTGCATTGCGTACTGAAAAATCAATTTTTGATAAAACTAAATATTTCACCCATATAGTTTAAAAACCTTAAAAAAAAAAATAAATAAATAAAAAAAGGACATTCTTTCTCTCAAAGAAGAAGAGAACAACCATTCAATAGAAATGTGATATTTTTTATTTATTTATTTTATTTTTTATTTATTTTTTTTTTTTTTGTAAAGAAGGAAATGCATAATTGGAGTATTGCAACAACTCAGTTTCTAATTAGTACGTTTGAGCAATTAGCACTGAGAGCTACTACGTTTTTCCCCCACCCTTTGGTGTGTTGTGTGGGGGAAGTGTGTGAGTTACCTAGGGATCTAGGTAAAGCCCTGCGTCTGTGTGCCGAGGTCTTTTGAAGCGAGATGGGGGCGCCGAGAGGTAGCTGCCTAGCGCGCGGAAGATCATTCCATTACGAGAATGGGGGAGGGGGGGGGGCCTATAAACGGACCCGCTAATAACCTAACCATAACCTCCCCCCCATGGCCCGAGATAACCCCAGTATCCCAGTATAACCTCCCCTAGCTTTTTCTCATCAAACTCACTTAACCAGCTTTAATCAGGCTGGTTACAAACACATTTACAGCGCGCCAACCCCTTCGTTCTCTGGAAGAAAATAAATTACTCCTGACTAAATTAAATTAACTCGGAAAAAGAAAATTTTTTTTTCAATCATAGACGTGGACACTTATCTAATAATTGTGATCTAGAAATAGTTTGAGGGAGAATATGAAATAATCCCATCAAGAAAACTATCGGGGAGAACGGGTCATAAAAAAAAAAGAAACTTAAATTAGATTTTTTTTTTTTAAATGTTCGATTATGTAGTTTACCTAATTATATTCGTTCCAATATGTAGGTTTTAACCTTCATTATTCCATGTAGTCAGACTTAGTCCTTAAAAAGTTTCTTATCCTTATAATAATGTTTCATGGCACTTGGACGCACCGCACCTCCATATCGTTCTAATATTTGATTTCTGTGTATTTCATTATTCATTTCTATTTAGTATTTTAAATTCATTGATGAATGATAACTACTAGGTAGTTGGCTATAAACAATGTTTGTTTTTAATTTGTATATTGGTAGTACGAACAATAATAGAGGGATGAATGAGCCTGAACATTTCTGCGATGCTTCTAGAAGCGTCTACTTCTTCGTACCCAAGAGTACAAGTATATCCGGCAAGAGGAAGAAGGAGCTTTAAACGAATCCGCATTGACATGGCGGAACTCCTCCTCGAGTGTATTTCGCTATACAAAGCTAAAGATGGTATGGGCACCAGGATAGCTCAGTGGATCTGTTCGGGTCTCGCAATCCTGATGCTGCGGGTTCGAATCCCGCCCAGGGCAAGCTTTTATTTATAAGTAAAAGCTTGTCCTGAGCCATGGGTGATTAGAATGGGGTGGCGACCTGTAGATAGCCCCTCCCTCCATGACCCTGAGTGGTTGAAAGGGAGGCTAACACTTCAAATTAAAAAAAAAGCTCAAGATGGTGTCCCAATCGCAGTCAGCGGGCCGGGTGCACATTCTCGGTGGAGTTTGTCAAACATCTACTAGCCGTGAGATCCAAGCTCCCCCAAGCTTAGCTCTTCGCTCACTACCGACATCTAGCGACCTATTTTAGAATCAAGCACCTCTTTCAATTGCCTTATAGCTCACAAAATCTTTCTAAATCAGCTTTCACGTTTATATACCCTCTTCTAATGACGGATATCTTCTAATCAATCTTAAACAGTTTTCAATTATTGTTTTAATGAAGTCTTATACCATTTAAATTAATAATAAAAAAAAGTTGCACTGTTTCAGAGTTCAAACGAATGTAGCTATTAAGATTGTTTTCATGATAAATTTTGAAAATATTTCGATATTTTTTCCAATCCCACGTACTTGGTACACTCATACATAAACTCTCTCTCTCTCTCTCTCTCTCTCTCTCTCTCTCTCTCTCTCTCTCTCTC
>KZ807135.1:204468-220573 GCA_000696205.2 Oncopeltus fasciatus
GTGTGAACTATTAAATAAATTTAGTTTCAAATGATATTTAAATAATTATTAGAAATTCTAAATTATTTATTTTAAAACTAATTTAAATAATTATTTTACCCTATTATATCTTCTCGTACAGGGTTTTAGGGGATGAAATATCTTTAATATTATAGGTTTATGATTGGGTTTTAAGCTTACTAAGTACAATGAAACTTTCTAACTTAATAATAATATTATAAAGTGCGCCGACTTAATTGTAAGAAATTGTTCCTTTTCCCTAGTGCCGAATGGAATTCGAGAAATAAACCAGTTACCGTACTTATAACAAACAGAAAGAATAATATTATAATTGAGTTGTTTTTGTGAATTTATTTTGTAAATACAGTTAATTATTGAGGATGTTTTTCTTTCTTAATGTTTATTTTGACTTTATTGTTTTACTTCAGAAATTTGTTCTTGTGTACCTCCTCTTGACTGTTGGTTTAACAATTTTAATTGGTAAATAAGTTTTTTTAAATCTTATTGTTCATCACTTTAGACCAATTGAACCTATTTAGGTGTGAAGAGAAATTTAAGTAAAAAACCGACCTATTAAAATGAATATTATTATGTAGATAGTTGGATACATTACGAAAATATGTTTAATGTTTAAAAAATAATAATTTTATCACACAATTTATCATGAGCTATTTCCTTTTAGAAAGTATTTACAAGAAAAATCCTTTGTTTATTGTGTTATTCGACACTGAGAAGTAAGTTCAAATGGAGAATTTGTGACAGTAGATATTTATAGTAGACGTTTTTTTGTGTGTGTTTGGTCAAGTTAGATCCAAAAAAATACAATTTGTGTATTTTTTTATTATCTGCCGACTTTTCGGTCTTGAACATGTGATCCAGGTGGCACGACGTCCTCTCTGTCCTCCATGATAGCCCTGCAGATGGCTTACAATGTAAGCCGAAACGTTGGCAGATAATTAAAGATTGTATTTTTTAAATTGCGTTTTTCGGATCAACCTTGATCGAACCCCTACAAAAAATATCTACTGAGAAGTAAGTTCTTGTAACTTCCTGGATGCCTCTTTTGCTGGCCATAAGGTTCTTGTGTGTTCCCAAGCGTAGCCCAAGATCGTGGTGGCGGGGGAGGGACAAGTGTGCCTGGCCAACAGATAGCAGTCTTATCTCCGGCCTCGACAGATAAGCCACAGAGGGAAGGTACCGCAGCTCTCCTCAGGATAATGGGCCACTTGTTTTCAATCAAACATTCATTGTCAGCTGTCTCTCATACAGCCCTCAGGCTATGTATCCAAACCGCTTTGCCTTCTACATCTGCTATTGTTCTCAGTCAGTGCCGAGAGGGGTGTCTCAGAGGGGGGTGGTTTTCCCTTCCTCTGTCGTTATCACAAGTGCTTACCTTCCCTCAAATCGGTGTGAATAGAAAATCAAGAAGGGAGAGAACAACCTCTGCGGCCGTAAGGGAATAGCAATGTGGAAAGCCAAGACTTGAATGTTTCCTTGGCGAGACATTATTGGAATAGTAAGAATACATTGCTAATACTGCAAATATATTATTTCTCCAGCGAGGATGAAGGCTGCAGGCTATATGCCTTGTAAGAATACTGTATACAGAAGTTAGGCCCCCTCTCTGGGCCAAGTCAAGGATGCATACGCCTGTAACAGTCATTGCTAGGTTTGATTTCATTCTCTTCTTAAACACCTACAACTTTAATTTAAATACTTCTTGGCCCTATTTCTTCACTTGTACTATAAGTTGTAAATAATGTCATATGTCACGTTTCATATAACATTTTACAATACACAGGTTGTTTTTTTTTCTCTTCATATTATTTCTTTTTTATGAAGTTTTGGCAATGAGAAGGTCACGGGGCCATTTCCTATTCAGGCGACGTGGTGGATTATCAGGATGGGCAATACTGGAGTTTGGGCTAAAGGATTGGGATGCATGGAAAGGCTAGAGTGGAATTTATTAAAACGGGTTGTAATGATGTCTTTAACTAAAAGTATTTTAAGGTCATTGTGGAGTAAGGAGTTTGCGACGTAATAGGGTGCATTAACTATGATTCTTTGGCTTTTGGATTGGAAGGACTGTATTTTTTGGATGTTGGATGGTTTAGCAGTTCCCCACAGTTCGACTCCATACGTCCAGATAGCTCTCAGTAATGTCTTATAAATGGTAAGTTTGTTGGTCACAGTTAAGGTTGACTTGCGGTTTAGTATCTTGTAAAGTTGTCCAAGTCTCCTATTTAGTTCCTGTCTTTTGATTTTTGTATGTGTGTTCCATGTTAGACGGGAGTCAAGATGAAAGCCTAGGTACCTGACGCAATCGGAAGTTGGGATAGGGATGTCATTAAAGTAAATTCTGCCAGGTTGTTCCTTCCTTAGTATGAAAGTAACATGACAGCATTGGCCTTCGTTAACCTTAATGCGCCAGCGCTGGCGCCAACGCTGTATATCCATCAGATGCCGTTGAAGATTTTGCCTGGTAGTAAGTAAGTCAGCATCGGTAGAAAGGATTGCTTGGTCATATAACATTAATAGCATATTGTGATTATATAATTCTAGATAATCCTGATCTATTAGTTGTAAATATTTTATGTTATTTTATTTGTACTTATACAAATCTCTAGCTATTTATGTTATTTTTATTATTGTTAGTATTTAAGTCAGATTAAGCTCTACTGTCAGCTGTGTGTGAACTCTTTGTTATTCAAAACTTTCTTTTAATTTTCATTGGGAGGACAGTGGTTTACTCTGGTTCACATGTATTTGGAGTTGACAGTGAGAAACTAGATCTCAACATTTTTCCAATTTGATGTAGACATCCAAGGAAATGGGATATTCTTCCTACATGCCGTGAACGGCGAAGTAGTGACTGCCGGCATGAAGGGAATACTCAGCCTTAAAGGGAAATGAAAATCGAACGATCTACTGTCTTAAGAAAGACAAATATTAAAGATCAATGAAAAATATGTCGAAAACAAAGACTTCATGTTGCTATTTTCGACTAACTTCATAGGCATAGAAATATCCCATGAATTCTGAATTAAATTAATGCCGTTTTCCTTAAACGGAAGCTTTAATGGATTTTACTTACTAGGAAAGGGGACAAATATAATCGATCAATTAGTCAGAAATTACTAAAAAGTAGCAGAAAATATTACTGGAGAAAATAATTTTCAGAATACTTTAAGTAATATTCACATTTGATTCTTTTATACTTTCTTAGTTAGTTCTTCTCTTGTGTTCTGACAGACATTTAACTAAATAAGAGAGAAATAAGGGTTCATTATTAATCCTTTATAAGCATTTATTGACTGTTATACTTAGTTACATATCATAGTGTAGTTGAAGTTTTTTTTTGTACCAATTTTTGCCGTGCCCCCTTAACATTTTTTTTTCAGGTGGAGAAGGACACAGACAAAATTGAATTCAAAAGGCTGAGCTACGAGTTTTTGTTAACACGAAACGGATAACCGGTTTCAGCATTGTCATTTTATCTCCTGTTTATCTTCAGTGTTCAATTAAATAAAAACACGGAAAGAGATACTTCAAGAGAAGTTATAAACACCATTCCTTTCTTATTATAACTATTTAACGGATATTTTTAAATATTATTAGAAAAAATTAAATTATTTTAACTTAATTAATTATTATTATTTGAACAAAATATTCCTAAATTTCAAATCATGATGATAATTGTGATAATGTAATCCCACATTTTATTATTAATTTGAATTGTACATGGAGCTAGAAAGAAACTCTACATCAGTCGGGGAACTAGAAATTATTCTCAGCTCCCTCGGTGGCGTAGTTGGTTAACTCACCCGCCCGGATAGTGAGGGACTCGGGTTCGTTTCCCGACTGAGGTAGAGTTTTTTTTTTTGTTCCAAGCTCCCTTTACCGTTCAAATTAATTATTTCATTATTTATTTTTAATTATTTTATCTGTTCAACTTCATCTTTGGTTGTTATTCTTGGTTGAATGTATGATTTTTCTTTGCTTAAGATAACAGGCGTTTTAGCAAAAAGCGTATAGATTTATTACCTCTTCTCCCACAAACTCAAAAAGTAACAATAAAAAAAAGGTTGGTAAAAAATCACACTTATACAACACATAAGAAAAAAGAAGAGATAAAGTGTTTGTTTAGATGCAATGGTTTTTGGTAGCAAATAGATTTATAATATTAGTTTTTAGTGGACTACATAAGAAATATCTGTGATCAATCTTGTCTAATATTATTCCTAACTGATAAGCTGTTTACAACCTTGTTTTGATAACTTACCTTGATGTGGTATTTGTTACATTTGCGAGTCAGTAAATAAATTTTCAAAAATATTAGAATATGGACTGTTTATAATAATTTGTAACTTTCATTATCAAAATTTTGATTGACAAAATTCTGAAATATTTTTTTGTGTTCTTTCTAAAGCTATGCAACATGTTCATAGTGATTCCTTCATCGGTGAATATTAAAACAAATTGAGCGTATTTATGTTGCTAGTAGGCATGTCCTTTCAGAATGTGGAGGAGAATTGCCTCATATCCCCTGGCAAAGGAATGCCTTCAAGACAAACCCATCTCCGATTATAATTGAATGAGTCAGCTCGGAATCCAGGGGCAGCTCTATCTTGTGCTGATTGCTCCAATGTTCTATTTATTCCCATCGAATCAGGGGCCTTGAGTAAGTCAGCAACGGCCGGCTTCCTGTGCAACATATTCGCCTTATCCCCTCAAGAGCTTCTCCAACGGCCTACAACTTCAAAAATAAGCATCAGGTTGGGTCAAATGGTATATTGATGTTGTTAGACATTAATATCATGGTATGTTTCACTATCTATGAATAGACTTTATCAAAACTGTCTGAGGGTTGTCACAGCAAACATTTGGGAACATGCAATGCCTTCTGAATAATTTGTGAATGCTCATTACATCCCATATTTTTCTCTCGCTAATAACTGATGTGTGAAAGATATTTTCAAATAATTTTTTTTTTACTATATAACAGGTCAATAGCTTCAAACAATTATTGTACAATTGAATAGTATATTAAAAATCGTTCCAACGTTGTTCGGAATCCCTGAAATTATAAAACCGAGCATTCATGATAAATAATCCTTGAACACATCGGAATCAAATAAAATATAAAAAAATCAGGACACATCTTTAAAATTATTTATTTATGTAAATAAATAAAAAATGCTCCAATTGGTTTTAGAGGCTATGAACACTCTTCTTCAAGTGATGAGACCACTATTTTTCAAGAGCTCTTCTAGTTTTGATGTTTTTTTTTTGTTTTTTTTTTGTTTTTTTATCCNACAACCTACCTGGCTTAATTAGATTTTTTTTTTTTTGCTCTGAAATGAGAATTGGGTAAAACATTAGCAAGCAGATAGTCCTGTCCTGATGCGTTTGCTAATTTTCCGAAACGCACTAACAGTATTTCGTTAGAGGGGTAAATATTGTCTAGTAATGAACCCCTATAAATCTTTCTGGGCTCTGAAGACGAGACATTGATTGGGGGGGGGGGGTATTTAATCCCCCGTAAAGTTTACTAATTTTTAGTGCAAGGGAACTTAATATTTAATATTGTAACTTCGCACCAATAAATATATGTTTATCAGTAATAATGAACTACTTGATGTCATGAAGATAGCGACTGTATTTTAAATACGCATGCTATTGGGAGCAACTTTTATTTATTAGTATAATATTAATTTTTAGTGTGATTCGAACCCACTGGGCCATAGAATTAAACTTTTAAATAAATCAATAGCCATTCCTACTAGTGGAAAGTATATATAACCTCCACTTTGGGAATAATTAACAAGTGGAGTGGAATCCAAGATGGAGGGCTCTATAATTTAAGGGAGGAAATGGAATATTAACAGTTCTGGGCAGTGGGGGGAGGAGCCTTCGATATCGCACGTTCCCTGTGTGGACTCTGGACTGCTGCCTACAGAAGAACCCTTTTAGTCTGAACGATTCCAGAGGAATGGAACGATACGAATGTCCCACCCATGTAGAGGTCCTAGTATTTCCTCTTGGAGTATGTCTGTTCAAGTGTTTGTGTCAATTCGCTCACGAACCTATAATTTTGCCGCGAAGGTACGAAAGTTTAAATCCGCGAGAAAGACAGACTGTATGTGTTCAGGAGTAATTTAGTAAAGAGCTTTGAGATATGCAATCTCCTCTCAGAAGGAACCCAATTGGAAATTGGGTATGCTAACCTTCTTCCGATGTATGTTACATAATTCATACATAATGTTTATATATTGATATCCAGCAATTATTATATTGATTACTATGAATCGATATTGACTCTTCTTGTAACTCTTACGACTTTTCAATTTGAAGGAAATCTTTTGTATTTTTTAGCAGAATTCGTAACAGGATCAATTAAATAAGTTCAATTATTCTCAAAGCTGTTTTCCAAGTCATAGCCTTTAGTTTAATTTTGTTGTTAGGGTGTTGTAATTTTGGCAAATGGATTATAATTGAAATATTTTGTCATTCATATCATTCATCTCTAATATTACAATTTCAATCGTCAGATTTCATTGATTAATACTGTTAATTTAAAATGAATAATAGAAAGTATGATAGCAAAAATAATATTCTCAATAACAAACCAGGCATGTAGATAGGGAGGAGGGGCGTCCAGAAAGACAAAATCATAAAGACTTATGACTTATCATTCTTTGTGATATTTGTACTATACGTTTTAGCGAAATTACTTGTTAAAAAACATATATATTTCATTGAAAGGATTCTTCAAATTCCCTCTCTGTTACTGATGTCCGTTTTGAGCCAGCCTTAGTGGGCTCACATTTCCTCCACAAAATGCCATATCCGCTTTTGAGGTATAATTTTAGATGTGCTCACATTACTGTCTATCTTAAATTGCAACGATTAACTTTAAAAATGTGTTCAGTCTGCGTAGATCCTGCGTGGCGATCTACTTTGGTTGGGATTTTCAAATTTGACTAAGACTTGATAAATTCTTCTCCTGGCCCGAAATACCCAACTTATGTATATAATAAATACTGCAATTCTCCAAACAGTTATTACTTGCATTAATCGCTAGACTGTACTGAAATTCTAGTATGAACCTAATAAGTATTCCTTTAAAGTGTGGTGAATACTTGTGGTAAAGTTATACAGGGTACTAGAAATTATAGTCATCTCCCTCGGTGGTGTAATGGTAGCGCACAAGCCCGGAAATCAGGGGACCCGGGTTCGATTCCTGGCTGAGATTTTTGAAGAGATTTTTTTTTTTTTGGCTCCCTGTACGATTCAAATTTAAGAATACTTAAATGTTCGCTAGGCAATCACTCCATGAAGGTTTAATGAAATAGTTCTTAGTGTCTGGAGTCCTAGTAATGTTATAATAATTTATTTACTTTAAACTATCGCTAGTAACATATTATTGGACAAAAGGAAATTAATGGCCTCTACTCATAACATCGAACAAGTTGAATATGTAAGGCTATCGATACATTCAGTTTACGTATTCGATACTTGTCAAAAACTGTGCTGTTGTTTTATAAAGTTTAAACAAATATCAAAACATAGCACTTAAGTGATTGATTTTTTTTTTTTTTTTAAATTCCTGTCGGAGTACGATCCCGTGGTATTTTCATTGCATTTGGAACAGGTTGGAAGCTCGCCCTTTTGATGCCCATCGTATCGTTCTTTCCGTAGGGCGTATGCTATTCCTGCGAGTCGAAAGATAACAGGACCGCCCTAATAATCCCCAGCCCGATCCGTAGGGCAAACAGGGATCGGTGCAGGGACAAACAGCCCTTCTCCAGGTTTTTGTCGCGTCCTACGAGGGTCGGCCATTAGCTGCCCTGGGAATTATTCAGGAGTCCCACTCCGCCAACTGCCCTTGTCAAAACAGTCCGAGCGCATGTATCCCCTACCTGAAATCCCTAAAAAAAAAAGTTTTCACTGTACAAAGATGTACTCCATGTTCTAGCTCCATCTTCTATAACCCTCCCTCCCTTTTTGTTTTATGTGCTTGCAGGGGAGACTCAGTAAGCCATCATAATTAATGGAGTTCATAATATTTCTGCTTAAAAATCAAACTATAATGGACGATATCCGACATGAATAATTATGTTTCGGTAATTTAATCCGAAGCTACAACAATTATGAATATATTATAAACAAACCTATGGACTCTGAGAGAATTTTAATTAACATGTGAAAGGATTGGTCGCGGATTCGGTATTGGGGCATTTGAAGAAATAAAAACTTATTTGCAAAAAAAAAAAAAAGTTTTTATTATCGCCAATGTTTCAGCCTGATTTCAGAGTTGAGTAACTAAAGAAAACTACAAACAAAATATAAAAACAGGTGTGATATATATAAAAAAAATTAATGAATAAAACAATAACAGAATGTATAATCTACAATATAAATATAGGAGTTTTGAGACTAAAACTGGGCACATATAAGAATAAGGGAGAATACACTGCGAAACAATTTTAAACAATATTTATTGTTTTNATGAAGAAAGAGGAATCAATGAAAAAATAAGAGTGTTTGTAGTCTACAATATAAATATTCACATATTTACTCACGTAAATAGACTAAAACTGGACATATACAGAAAAAAAAATCTTTGTAAGCATTTTGAAAAGTGTACATTCCAATGGAGGTAATGGAGAGGAGAGAGTCTCTTACATTAGAGAGGTGGAAGAGAAAATATAAATTTTCATTCAAGATTTAGTTACTCTAAAGTAAGAGACTTTCTCCCTCCATCACCTCTGATGAAGGCCTGAAATTTAGGCCGAAACATTGACAATAGTGAAAACTTTTTTATTTACAAATTAGTTTTTATTTCTTCAAATCCCCGACCAATCCTTTCTCAATTAACTATCTCCAAGTATAATTAATACATTTGTGTCCTAAGTACTTAAAACGACTCTATAAAAGAATCTTCATATATTTTAGCTTAAATGTATGAATTGGTTGAGGATCACACAATATATTGTTTGACACGATGGGGATATAATCTTTTGTTGAGATAAAGTAGAGAAACTATTTTCGAATTTGGCGGTATTTAAACTTATTTTTCGATTGGATTGAGTAGACCTGGAATGTGCCTTATCTCAAACGGCAATATTTTCAGTTTACTCTAGGAATGCTGGTCTTGCTCGGGGACTTGGGACTATGAATGGAAGCTTTATGCACGAGTGATATTACTTGCAAATGTATTTGACCTATTCCATTGTGCAGTTGGAAATAAACTGTATTCTATTCTATTCTAAGCATCATTTGGAGCAAGTGTAGAATGACATTTCCTATTTTAAGCGTCAACTTTTTACTAAGAGAGTCTGCCTAAAAGTGGAATAAAAATATATATTAAAGAAAATATAAGATGTTAATATTACTAAGAAATTTCAAAAGATAATTCTATAACGGTTTTTAAAAATTATAATTACTTACTTATTGAAATTAATTTTAATTTAAAAATCCCCTCTCTCCTTTTCTCGTCCTTAAATTGTTTTTAGAAAATTACTTTTATCTGAAATTGTTGGGTTCCAAAGTTGAATACTTCTGTTAAAAATGTATATACGAGNCATACATCAGGAGGTGGTATTATGGTCTGTGGCTCATACAGAGTGCAAAAGGAGTTGGTGCCTTGCATGTTATAAATGGAATTATGGTACAACATGTCCACATTGACATTCTTACAAATAATTTGCGAGCAAGTGCCAATAAATTGGGCCTTGGTAGTTCTTTCGTCTTCCAGCAGGATAACGACCCGAAGCATATTGCTACGAGAACAAAGGAGTGGCTATTGTATAACGCACCCAGGCAGCTCAAGACACCTCCTCAGTCCCCAGATCCTAACCCCATCGAGCATTTATGGGATGCACTTAACCGACGAATTGAAGCAAGAGGAGCAACTAACAAAGATGGACTGAAAACAGCTTAACTGGAAGAATGGAAGAGGATTCCAACAGAAGTTACAATCTGGTCAAATCGATGTAAAAGCTTCTTAAATAAGTCCGTAGTGAGTTATAAGTGAGTTAATTTATGTTTGTACAAGTAAGCTACCACCGTTTCCAGACTTTCTTTGCATATGTTTTTGTTCTTACGTTTGTTATTGATTATTTTTGCAAATCTTCATTGTTAATTTTGTTCGAATAAACGTTTATTGTTTGTTGAGTAAAATAAGACTAGTTTCATAATGGGAAATATCCTATTTCAATTAGGCTGAGCATTAAGTGCATAAGATAGGAAGTGTTTCCAGACTTTTTTTGCCCAGTCTACGTGTTGCATCTGATACTTCTAAGCTCAATAACTTCCCCATTGCTGCGGAAAAAAAACATTGACTATTTTACTCGCATTTGACATTGAAGGTAAACTTTCACTCCGATTGGTCTAATTTCGCTCATGGCGAAATGAGCTATTCTCTTTTCATTTCATTCAAGGCCAGAAGCCAAATTTTATTAAGGTAAATGGGTTCAGGTAAACCCCCACTCCTAATAATTCTAATTCCTTCTAAAATATACTTTTTGTCAATATATTTATCTGAGTTGAGTTTTATTACTTTGAACTTAATAATATGTCAACTTGTTTTATTGATCACCCATCTCCTCTTCATCGTAAGGTTCGATTTTCAAAAAAAAATTACTATAATTTTTGGTATTAAATAGGTAGAATCGGAGAAATGATCTCAAAATAAGTCATGAGAACCTTTAATAGCTTCATTTTTGAAATTTATTTAAAAGCTACAAGTTATTATTCAACTTTTTTTTTTCTCACGGTAGTATGGTTTATAAAAGAATTTGTATGAAATTACTGTCTATGCTGTTAAAGACTAGGGAAGTAGGTGACGTAAGGATCAGATCTGCTCGTCTGGTACGGGAAGGGGTCAATTAAAGGATAACATCGGTTTCCTTTGTCTTGGGAAGGCAAGAAGACTTACTTAGAAATCCAATGCGAATCTTGTAGACTCTTGAACGAAGATAAAGTTAAAGAAAAGCAGTTCGCCAATGCCCCCCCCCCCCTCATCACTGGGGGGAATCACTTATAAGTTAGCCTCCGTATGTGTCCGTTTCCGTGGCAGATCGCTTGTTTCGAGCGTCGGGCTGGTCGTGGTCTTTGCAGTGCCGGTATCACAAAGTGACAGTGATTAACAAGTTATCTTGAGGCCTCTCAGTAAATAAGCAAATTTAATTTATTTGTAAATAATAATTAAATAATTAGCTATAAGTAATTTATATTTTATATTTAATTATTCGTTAGTTATTAAGTAGTAGTAGGTTGTGTTGTAATTAGTAGCTGCAATTATTTTTATATTAAATTAACGTCAATTTATCTCATAGTTCTTAATTATTAGTGATTTGATTGATACCAAATATGAATTATTTATTTAATGTCTACAGTTGGAAGTGGGTCAGAGTATACAACTATTTTTGAACGATCTACGGGTCGTACTGTTTGTCTTTGACCACAATGGAATCCTAAATTAAAATATTCTTTGAAGGAATGGAAGGCGAGTTATATGTGTAGCGGGGGGAGTCTGCTTTTGGGCGATATTAAAGCAGGAGGAGGGTTAATTCAAAGGGAGGCTTAAATGAATAGTATCAATTTTTTATTCAGTCATGATTCATAGTAAGCAGTAATAAATTATATTTTTTCATTACCACTATTCATCTAGATTAGCCTAGTATTATTCCCATGTACATAAGCATTTACTTTCTTTGTTCTTTTGAGTTTTTAATGCCATTTTATCTGTATATAGTAAGTCCTTTTAGCACATACATTCATTCGTACAGATTAACATAAAATAGTTTTTATCCAAAGTTTTTGTCTATATCCAAAACAAAATTTTTTAACCTCTAAAATATTTAAAGATTATGGATTTTTTTTTTTTGTTTTTTTTTGTTTTTCATTTTTTTTTAATTAATTACTCACAAAATTTCAATAGGAAAGTTTTTATTGAACATTATAAAATCTTGCTATTTCAACTAAAGTTAAGTATTAAAAATATTAATTTAGTTGTGGTTTATTGTCTCACCTAAATTTTAAACAAGATTTTTAATGAGAGGGAATAGAATCAAAAAACCTATCTGTCCCAGCCAGGACTCGAACCTGGATCTCCTGCTTTTCGGGCCGGTGTGCTTCCATTACACAACCGGGATGATGGAAGCATACCGGCCCGGATAGCAGGAGATCCAGGTTCGATTCCTGGCTGGGACAGATAGATTTTCTATTCTATTCCCTCTCTTTAATCGGTTAAGTATTAAATTATTATTAATTAATCAATTATACAATGAATAGTAATCAAAATATAATGGCTCCAGTAAGCCGTTTTCAATCAATATAGATATTTGAAGAATTACGAGTACAACTGTTTCTTTCGCTCCTTGTCTAAGAGGGCATCCTGGATCGAATCACCTACTTAAGAGTGGAAATTTATCGACA
This sequence comes from Oncopeltus fasciatus, assembly GCA_000696205.2. NCBI lineage: Eukaryota > Metazoa > Arthropoda > Insecta > Hemiptera > Lygaeidae > Oncopeltus > Oncopeltus fasciatus. Next base: position 216,913 of record KZ807135.1, read on the forward strand.
CACAAAATTCTTTAGATTGTTATTTTTGGGGGAAGGGGGGCATGGTATACCATTAATACTTTAAATTATTTTTTGTATATTATATAAAATAATCTGTTGAACTCCATTTTTATGTTAAAATTGCTTTGCTAAACAATATCATAGCATTTATTTAATGTCGTGTTATATTATTTAAACAAATATACTTTATTTGTTACTTAAATTTTTGTTTTTCGAAAATTTTATTAAAGAAGAATCATTAGTCAATTTCTCATTTTCTTCATGACAGAATATCAAATTACAATGTAATTAAGTTAGAAAATTTCCTGTTCTTATCTGAACTGAGAGCAAATACAATTTTATTCTAACTACAAATACTATTTTTTTTTTTTTTTTTTTTTTTCACTTTTGCCAACTCTTACAGTCATATAAAAAATATTATAATATTAAACAGACCTTTTGATGGAGGTTTAGAAGGAAATGTAACTCCCCCTAAGGAGTGTGGGAGAAGGCAGAGACGGAACCAGGGATTTCAGACGATGAGAACCCAGATGAGCGGAGGGCCTATCTCCTGCTAGCTGTGTGTGTGTTTGCCTAGGGCGCCATCTTGTAAACACATCCGACCCTTATCAGTGATTCACTCGGTACACTAAATAGTTGGAGCGCGCTAGCAGCGTCTTTATTGCCTCGAGCGTACGACATTTCGTCCTAGCTAGTCAGGGTGTATATATATATGCCCTGATGCTTTTATTACTATACTCTTTACTCACACACTAGTCAGCCGTGGAAGAAACCCTGTCCCCATTAAATAAAATCAATTTCTGCTTATTATGGGGCAGAAACATACTTATTAATCTCTTGCAAAGAAGTATTCGAATGATGATTTAATTGTTGGAATTTATATTGCTAATATTTCTATATAAATATACAAATAGACTATACTATACTTTCTTCAAAAGATAATCATAATCACAGTTGTATTATTTGGAATTGTAATGTGTCAATAGATCACTGTATGCTAATGGCTATGATAACCTAAAAAAAACTGTGGTATTTCTTTTTTAAGGTATAAAAACTGCTTAACTTATCTCGATAAGAATTATATTTAATTAAAGCTGAGCGCTTTCGATACTCAATGTATCTTACTCGGAGCTCAGGAATCTCTCAGGGTAGTGTCTAGTAATGAACCCCTATAAATCTTTCTGGGCTCTGAAGACGAGACATTGATTGTTAAAAGCGCTCACCTCTAATTTAATTAAATATCGTTATAAACGAGCGAAGTTTAACAGTTTTTTATTCCTTATAATTGTATAGCTTCGCCCCAGTTCTTTGAAGAAAAAAAATTTTTATTTATTATATTCTTTTTTTTTTTTTTAAACTTCTGCGTTGTTAAAGTTCTAAAATAAGATACCATTCAGTATGTTTCTTCCATTTTAAAGTTTTGCGCCATTTATTTTTATAAAATTATTCGAAACTCAGGATGATTGTAAAATAATAATAACTGGTTGGAGCTGCTAAAACTCTTTGAAAATTATTACATTCAAAATGGCCATTAAAAGTATCCTTCCATCTCGATCTTAAAACTTTCAAGATCACCTCGAAAAAATCAAACAATGGTGTAGCAAATGGAGAATATAAATCAATGAAGAAAAATGCGTTCAAGTTAATTTCCAACTGCGGACGAAAGACTTACCTGAAATTGTGAAATTTAACAATATTCCTTTACCACTTTCAAATTCCGTTCCATCTTTACTCACGACTTACATGGGGTTCCACCTTTACTCACGACTTACATGGGGCGAACACACTAAAATTAAAAGACAAGATCTAAATCGGCGATATGGACCTCTATACAGACTCATGAATAAGAACTCAAATCTTACGATATAATACGAACGGACGCTCTACAAAACCTTACGAAGACCAATCTAGACTTACGGAGTATAAATCTGGGGTGCCGCCAAGCCTTCCAACATCCAACGAATCCAGTCCTTCCAATCCAAAACCCTGAGAATATTTGTAAATACTCCTTATTACGTATCCAATTCCTCTCTTCACCACGATTATAATATTCCTTTTGTTCATGACCTAATTTCTTCCCGCTTCTGCCTTTTCCATAGTAAACTGCCATTCCATCCTAATCCACTAGGACAGACCTTGTCTTCCGACTCCAACCCCTACAACCCTCCCCGTCGGCTCAAACGAAGATGGTCCCGCGACCTCCTGAGGACATAGTCTGTAAATAATTTGAGAGTGGTGCCACTGGTCACTTCCTAAGCGAAGGTAATGTATAAAGGTTATATAAAAATTAAAAGTAAATATTTTATTTGAAATATATGGAACCGAACGTCAAAAATCCAAGCACTTATTAGTTGAATCTTCTTTAATTAAGAAAAAATGATATTTAAATTATTTATCAGTATGGTTGGAGGTTCGTTGGGCGTCCCGTATTATGCTGCAGAAATTATTCAGTGATTCGGAAAGGATCGGAAAAATAAAATAATCCAAAGTTGTTGGGTAATTCTTTTTACAATTGCCGACGCCTAGCTCTGCACTCTGAGATGTGGCCATAAACCTCCCTCAGATATCTCTCTAGACATCATCTATCGCCCTGATGATGACTTACAAGTTAAGCCGAAACGTCGTCAACAATAAAATAATTACCCGGCAATTTTGGAGTATTTTATTTTTCTGATCCCGGCCGAAACCCTGGTTAAGTTAAAAAAGCTAGGATCTCTTCACTAACAATTATAATGTTCTACTTTTCAGCCCAGGTCCTACCGTTAGTAGTTCTGTATTTACAAACTTATAATAATTAATTTGAGAAATTTTATATCCTTGTAATAAATAAACAGTAATATTTTTAATTATTATCATGGAGTAGGGGGGAGTGTGTCGGTGCTGAACCTCATACTGACAGAAGAGGTGGGAAAACTTAGCAAGTTAACCCTGTTTGTGGGGGCGAGGTTAAGTTCGCCATCTCCCCCCCCCCCCAATTTTATAAATTAAATGGTTTAGGCACACTTGGCCGGAGGCGCGCCAAATTTAACTGAGAACCCCCGAGCTGACGCCCTATCTGTGTAATCTTGTTAAAATTAGTTCAAGGTAGGCCCGGCTTCCAGTGCGAGCGGGCAGGGTTCGTCTCCTGCTACGAGCGACACTTCAAAGCAAATAATTCTCACAAGTTTTCCCTCTAATGCCAGCTGTATTTCTCTTCATCGGGAGTATGTAACTTTTCGCCTGTGTGTATGGGGAGGGGGAGGGGGGTATCTTGTTGATCATTTAGATATTGGACGTGTCGTACGATATCCGATTGAAATTCACGACAGTTATTGGATTCTACAGGAAATGAGAATTTAAATTAAATTTCTTTCTGGTAACACGTTATATTTGTATCTTCTGCCGTAAACGATATTTTTTTTCCCCTATCAAGTTGCTCTCGACTCCTTCTCAAGACGAAATCTGATGCTTTTCTGTCAAAACTTTTAAGAAACTTTTTAAAAGAAGAATAAAACTTTCCGAGTGCTCTACAATCAAATTGCTTATATAATTTAATTACAATTTACTTTATTCAATTAATTAATATGTAATTTATAATACAATTTTATTCTAACTACAAATACTATTTTTTTTTTTTTTTTTTTTTTTTTTTTTTTTTTTTTTTTTTTTTTTTTTTTTTTTT
>KZ807135.1:230854-245075 GCA_000696205.2 Oncopeltus fasciatus
TAGAGCATATATATATATATATATAGAGGCACAAACATAGATATCTGTCTGTATACTCTCTTATTTAAATAAATAAACTTAACCTAGTATTAATTCTTCCCTCTGCAAATAAATGTAAATAATATAATGTTGGTGTCAACTTGAAGAGCTTTATATATTTATGGGACTTTGGGGTTATCAAAACATGTACATTTTTTAATTTCTCATAAAATTTTAATGTGTTTGAGTGTAGTCTATTATATTAATTTACCTATATGTGTATGGAAAATCCAACTTTTTTGGTTAAGACATAGCAATATTTGTTTGTATAGAGATTTATTGCCAAAATATTAATTAATTCAAATTTTACAGGAGAACAAAACGCTGCTACCAGCCAAGAGTATTACGCATGCACTTGCAAGGTAAGCTTAGTGATTATCATTTTATAAAATGGAATATCCAATACTTTATTTATCCATAAGTTCTGGTGAAACAGAAATGCATTCCTAGACATAATATATTTATTCAGTTATGTTTTCTAATCCTCAACTATAGCTGAAACTAGTTTTTAAAAAATCGATATTTGCAGTTAATGCCTCCCCTTCTAAAATTTTCACAGTAAATAATTATTATCATGGTAGTCCTAGATTTGCTGTATAAATGTAAAAACTAGTCTGATTAATATATGATAAAAAATTATATATTTTCTCTAAAAAGCGAAAATATTGAAGTGCCCTTCTCCTACCTCTATTTTGTCGTCAAAAAATAGAGCTATTTTTATCATTAGCATATTTGCGCCCCCCCCCCCTCCAAGACGAAGGAATCAAATGTCTGCTACAATTCTTAATCCTATTTTTTTTTTTTTTAATTAAGCTTTGGGAAGTACATGTAAAACAAATCTGGATTGTACGCTACTAAAGCAGTATTTGTATACTTAGCATATATTTATAACCATTTTACAAATAGTTTACAGTAAACTGAAATTAACATCAAGTATGATACACTCATAGTTATGAAATTTTTGTCCCTTAGTTTGCGAACAGGAAAATCGGTCACACAAGAACCTGCTAAACTATGTGAGTTTCCTATTTTTCACTAAAAATTGTCAAAAATAAAATATGTAATTAATCTTGTAAAGCGAATAAGGCCATGATCGCTAAAAGCAAAACCACTAACCCCCCCCCCCCCTAACCCCTAGACTTGCCGTGAAGTAAAATCAAGAAAGCGTTGAACCATCGTAGTTATATATCTAAATATATTCCTCATTGAAAAAATAATAAAGAACATAAACGTTTTAAAATTATATTACGGATATTAGAAGATATCTTGATTATAAATTTTTTCTCCAAACCCCGCCTACCATCCCTCTTTTCTCAACCAAAAATTATTCCATTCTACGATTTGCAATAAAAAGTCTATTTACAGGATTTGGTTTCTATATCTAAAAATAAGAGACCCTCGAACTCTCGAAATTACATTCAGATTTCATTTTAAAATTCAATAAAGCAATCATTTTGAAAGTGGGAGGGGAGAATTTTGCTATGATTTTTGAATAATTGGGACGCAGTCAAAGTGTTACTGAAACATATAGTTGATAACTAGGATAAGCTTTATGTTAACAAATGTAAATAATTTAAAAAAAAAAGTAATATATTTTTTTTTCTCCACAAATTTAGATTAGGGTTAGTACCGTAACCTTTTAAAACGCTCTGCATTAGAAACCTCTATACTACAGGTAACCTTCCTTCTTCTTCCCACCTCTGTAAAACCGCTTGTTTAATGTCCTCTTGATTAAAGAAACCTCCATTACAAACCCCCGTGTTTAATAAAAAGCCTTCAGAGAGGAAAATCCCTCTCTCCCTTCCCCTCCGCTAGAATAAATCTCTGCAAAACATTTTCCAAAAACCCAAATACCAAAGAAACCCTTGAAGGTAGAAAAAACTTTCATATCAAAAAGTCCGAAAAAACGAAAAGAAATATCGTTATATGGTTATGGCCTGAAGTATGTTTTATACTCTAATTCAATCTGAACCATACATATTCTGCCAAATTATTTACAACTTCACCGACACTTTTAATGACATGGATTCTAACTTTCATGTTGAATTATCTTTGAAAACCAAGTGTGAGAACCCTTAATAGTTTCTATTGTTCCTAAAAAACATTTAATTTAATAATAATCGATGTATGAGAGACTATGAATTTTTATCAATTAAATGTAGCTTGATTTTACAAGCTCAATATTATTGATTGATATTTCCGAATTAATAGTATACTGTTTATGGAAACTAATTTAATCCGTGAATATGTTTTGTCCCAAATTCAACAGTGGGGTTGATAATGGAGGAGTAAGGACTCTGTTGATTAGGAGAGGACATTGGGACCTTATTAAGGAGCTGGTCGTTGGGACAAGGACCCTGCAGGGGTAAGATGGAAGATGTATCCGCCCTCTGGACCCTGGAGGGAGTGTGTCCACGTAATTATCGCCAGAGAGAGGATCCAGAGGGATGAGAGAGGGAATGGGTGGGGGGTTCCTAAAAGCATTCCCTAGTCCTCCTCTCGACCGGTGGGAGGAGGAGAGTGGTTCGATATCCCACCCCCCGTGTCTGGAGGCGGCATGGCCGACTTGTCCAGGCCCGGATGTCTCCCGGCATCCTGTGCCTCTAGTACCTGTAGAGCAGGGGTGGCAGAGGGGTGAGTGTGTCACCCTGCAACACTCCCAAGTACAACGGCCGTCATTCACATTACATGGGACACACTTCTGTATTAGAAGTCGATGTCGCCAAAAAAAAATCAAATTTAAAAAATCACTTATGATATTCGAATAATTCATGCAATTTAGAGAAATAAACTAATAACTAATTACGAAATAAGAAAAAAAGTGAACTAAATTCTAAACTTAATTTAAAGAAGAAATTAAAGGCTTATGAATGATTAATTAATGACCAAAACTGAGCAATATAATCCTAGTCTCGGTAAAAGAGACAAAATGATTAATTTCGCCCCTGGTGAACAAGAGAGATGAGTTTCTTAGGACTCGCCAGAAAGAGCCTTCTATATTTTACATTGTTACAATCTGAACCCTGGCGGCTGATGAATGAAATAATCTGTCCGTATAGAGAAGAAGCACTATTTTAAGTAGTAATACTGGCAAACAAGGGAGGGAATTGTACAGGGTTACCAGCAATTTCGTACAAATACTTTAAATAATGCATATAAGTTATTGTTGTTTTGGTACTCAATAAATAAAGAAGAACATAAACTAAGTGAATTCCTGAGCATAGTAGATATGAATATTTTTGTATGAACTTCATACTTCATTGTCCCGATTCTGCCCAATAACAATTAAGTATTTACAAATATAATGACGACATGTCAAATTTCAAAAAGAAAAACAAATAATTATGGCTTCTAAACCGTAGAAAAAAGTTTATGTCTCTGAAAGTATTTCTCTCGTCAATTAACTAGTTTTTGTTAACTTTGACTTAAATTTTATGTACTCTGCATTGAAAAAAAAAAATTTTTTTTAATCACCTATGACTTTTAGGTAAACCTTCTCTTGTATCCTCGCAATAACTTCCCCTTTTTCTTTTTTTCATTTAAAAGCGTCATGTTAAAAATTGCTTAGAAAAAAAATTATTTATTCTTCTAGACAGTTAAATTGATGTGGTTTAAGTTAACCCCTCTCCTAAAAAAATGATTTTATCAATAAAAAAAAAAAATAGTGCCGAGTTTCATGAAGCCAAATATTAAGCCCGCTCCATTGAAAAAAAAAACTATTTTATTCACACTGAACGATTCCAGGTAATACCCACTCCTATTGGTCCCATTCTCTTCCCCCCCTCCCCAATAACTAAGCTAACATTTCGTTTTTTATTTTAAAGAAATATGCCTTATTTCATCAAGATAAACTGAGAACTGTTACCTGTAGAGCGTTCTTAACCCCCACTCCCCTCACCACTCATGTTATTTCACTATTATCTAATTCTTTGACCCTGTTTTAAGAAAATCACAAAAATGAATAAATACATTTTTCATCAGCGAGATATATTTCCCTGTCTGATCAGATGATTTTAGCAATGAAATGATATCATATCTACGATATCATCATATATAACTATAGACATACTATTGTACAAATCACTTATCCTACCAGTTCTACCTGCACCATCTGGTGACTGTCACAAGATACACTCATTCCCAAACTAAGTTCGGACGTGGCTCGTTGTCAGTCACTGTCAACGCCCCTTGGTTCGTCAGGGATCGATTGCTTCACAGAGGACTCACCAATTGGGCTTTCACTTCGAAGTGTGTTGCAAAAAGTGACTTCACCAACGACTTTACATTCGCAAGAAATCCAGGAAGAACGACATTCCCATTCAATACTGTGCCTTTATCAGGACATTCTTTAATCTATTTATTTTCTTTTGGTGGATGTGCTTTTTGTTGGGGTTGGGCCAAAAAACAGAACAAAAAGGACAACTTCTAATAATCAACCTTGACCGAACCCCAACAAAAAGCACATCTTTCAATAACTTCTAAGGTCAAAAACTCTCCATTTAAATTTTGTTTCTTTTTGTTTTTATTCTTGCTTCAACTTTTGTATTTTATTTTATTATATTTTTCATATTTTGTTTTTTGTGAGTAAGAAACAAATATTCTGAATCAACTTAAAGTATTTTCTTCTTCTCTCAATATTATTATGTACTATAATTCAACATGCAAAAGAGTTTTGCATTACCGAATTCGATAGAGAAAGTTTAAATTCAATTTGTTAGTCAAATATAGCATTTTCCTTTTCTTTAACTTCGATCGGTGGTCAACCAGAAGGAAAATCTCCTAAGTGATACGATTTGACGCAAATATGTTGAGCAGAAATAATTGAGAAAGAGCGCTACAGCTGAGGACTGTCGACGTGGAAGGGGGAATTCAGGGATGGTGGGGGAAGTTATCAGCCCTTAACACTTCATCGGGTCAAGAGATGGGGGGTGGCTTCTTGAGGATGTATTAGAGAAACTGAGAATTCGATGAAAGACCGTAGCGGAATGATTACATTTCAGGAAGGGAAGTACGAGAGCATTTCTATCTCATCTCTAGAAATATAATTTCCCCGCTCCTACTTCGTTCCCATTGCTGCTATTCGGTCATATGTTTGGAAGGAGGCCTAAGTCCATAATCATAATATCTTGTGTCATATGCAACATCATAACCTTTACGTCTGGTAACATTTTTACGAAAAACTCTTACCACAGATAAAATATACGATTATAATTACGATTAAGATCTTCCCCCTCTCTTACCTGTCTTTAACAAAGTTTAGCGGCCATACCTTTCACGTTCATTGCAAATATAAGAGAAGACATAATTTACAAAACTCGAAGATTAGCTCTACGGTTTTTAAATTAAATTTCTCCTTTTATTCACAGATATCCATCCCTCAAACCGAGGAATCCTGTTAAGATTAAGCGACTCCCGTCTGACATTTTGTACCATTTATGGAAAGTTTAGTGGAAAGGAACTTTTCCGCAGACTTTGGTATCTTTATTCTTAATACCTGCGAACAGTAAAATATAATTGAAGAATTTTTGACTGAATTTTTCCTGCTGCTATGAAGGATCTTAAAATATTTACATTTTTCGCCGCGTCCTAGTACGAAGGACAATAGCTTGATATCCTTCAGAGAAATGAGATAAAGGAGGAATAATCATTCTCCGTGAGACTCAGGAATCTATAAACAACCGATAAAAACCCGGTATTTTTACTGATTATCATCTGAAGCTGGCTAAAGATTATTCAACACAGATATTATTGTCTTGTCAGGATTGATTAAATGTCAGCTGTTTGACATGGGACAAGTTCCAAATGAATAAGGTATCCGGTTTTTGCCCCAGGTTTCCACTAAGACTAGGCGTACCTTGAACGGCGGGTCCCCAGATGAAGGACTGTCGGCGACAGAATAGCTCATGCAAAGCAGGTCATGAAAGTTGTATGAAGTGACCGGCCACAAAGACAGGCCTCGCCAGCTCCTCAGTCCTCAACTCCTGGGAGGGGACCACAAGAATTATCTCTGGTCATCAAGCCCATGTTCTTTGTGTGCCTCCGTCGGGAGCCCATGCATTGTCGTATCCCATGATTGTCTGCTCCCGTATTCTTAGATAGCTGCCACTAGCTGGCTCTCGAGGGGAAGGAGGTAATCTTCAACCCCCACGAAATATATATTAAAGAAATAAATCGTAGTTATTATGTATATATATATATATATATATATATATATATATATATATATATNATATTCTTTTAATTTGGAAATCTATATATATAAAATAGGATGTGTGTATGTATGTAACGTATGGACTTTAAAACGGCTGGGCCGGTGATTTCAGGGAATCCTCAGAATATTCAGGCGGGTGACATTGTGAAGTCTGATTTTTCGATTTTCGGTCTGCGGGCGGAGGGGCGTGACAGAATCAAATTATCATTTCCAATTTGCCTTAAATACATGTGTGTTCTTTTGTGATTAAGCCAATATCTGCACCATATGTAAATTATTCTGTGAAAAAAACTTTAATGAATTTTTATTTGAAGGCCGTAAATTTCGTTAAAACTCTATTTAAATCGTGTGATAATACAACACTAATGTTTGCTTAGAGCCAGCAACGCCCTAAAAAAAAATTTATTTGGCAAAACGAATTTTGCCGTGTCCACAAGTATATATATACATACATAAAATCTCTCTACGAATAAATCGCCACCATCATTACCCGAGAAATTATAAAACAGTAAAATTTAAAGGGATTAGAAATTACTGGTTGAAGTCAAAGTGTGGGACATTGTATTAATAAAATTATTATTATAAAATAAATCCAAAGGGAGCCAGGAAAAAAAAAATCTTACAACGTCAGCCGGGACTCGAACCCGGGTTACTGCTTTCCGGGCAAGTGTCCCCTATACCATACCACCAAGGCAGGCAAGATAATTTCTCCAACTCCCCTTTGCATTTCTCTTGTATAAAACTTAATGTAACACAATTAATATCATTACACTAAATTATTATTATTATAACTATTTTTTAATATCTTTTAATAGTTAACTAAACGGTTTTCATTCTGTTAAATTAACAAATCTAGGAATATTCTGTTTTATTTACAATTAGATATGATCCTTTTATTTGAAATTAAATCGAAAATTTTGAAAATCTCGTAAGATGTGTAACTTAAATGACTAATTACATTCTATAAAAACCCCGGACGATTTTAGCCGTTAGAACTCATCCAAAAATGTCTACAAAAAGATTAAGACTGAATTAATTTTGTTTCATTATTTTAAAAATTGTGTTAAAGCGCTTATAAATATATATTGAATCATATTTTTAGCTTTTCCAATGCAGGACCGATGAATATCAGATGAATTTTTTTCAAAAGTCGCGTCATAGTGCCAACCTAGTAGCTTAATTTATCCATGGAAAATCTAAAACATCACCAATGTTGAGGGAAATTCAAATTTCCCACCGTAGGCACAGCTGCAGGTTGAACCTCTGCAACTTCCAGCCTTTTGGCCTACAAGACATTCCTGCTTTTGACTGGTCTTCTTGTTCTACACTGACGTGCCTTCCTTTTCAAGCTGGTTTTGGTTTTGNTATTAAATTTTTTCTACTTGTTTTTTTGTTTTTGTTTTTCGGTTTCATTCTTTAATTTTCTTTGTAATTGTCCCTATCATAGTTTCTAAAAGCCATTACTTTATTTAAAGATGTGCATTAGTTACTGTTTCTTCCCCTGTGGTTTGCAAGCTTTAGGGGAAGGCCTGGGAGAACTCTTCACATACATCCTACTAAACATAATTTATTGTAATATAATTTATGTAAACAGTTGACTCACCGAATATGGGGCGAGAGCAAAGGTCATTTCCTGTCAAATACGCCCGTCTGAAGGTTTAGTCATTCTTTAGTGTCTTCTGTCTGAATGTTTTAGTCTTTCTTTTTCTCTTTTTTACTTAAGTGTCTTATTTATAATGTTGATATCCTGGACCCGCACCCAGTTCTTGGTGATATCACAGATGGGTCTCAGCGGAGCAGACATTGTTTTTGAAACGTGTGTTTGAGGGATTGAGTTGTACTCGCTTTGTTGGCACATTTACTAAAAATTGAAAGACATTGAGGGGAATTACCTGCCAATCATTTTTTCACAATACTGACCTTAAGTGTAATACTGATAAACAATTTTAATGATAAGAAAAATAAATGGTAATTATCTCACTAAGTAGTACCATTTTATACCATTTATTTGAATCAATAATTCATTCACTTGGATAACTAACCAAATGGAATGAACATGGAATAAATTATTATTCCAGGGAACGGAATGCTACGGAACTCAGATAACATCTAATCATCTGATGATAAAGTAGATAAACACTTCGTTTTTATTTTTAATTTCTTCGGTTTCTTTGTTTAAACTACTTTCTCACATAAAATTTAATACAACTTGAATTGTGTCAACTTAGCTGAAGGGATCCGTTGGGAAGGGGGGTCTCTTTAGTCTACCGTGGACTTAGATAAAAGCCGTTCCTATGCCATAGATGTTTAGAATAGAATATCAACCTTCCCCTCGTGATTCTTAGGAGTTGCTTGGAAAGTGCACTTACGCGAACGCGCACACACACACACTTATATATATATACATATACACACACACACTCTAGATTCCCCACTTTTTCCAAACATACCTACTACAATAATTTTATTAAATATTGTATTTATTAAATACTGGCTGATTGTTTTGTACTTAAACATGAATGATATCGACCTTATTAATCATGCATGTGTATCATTGCTTAGCTTTGAATGATTTATTAATTATATAGTTCATTTTCACTAATTTCAAAAATAATTATCTTTAAAAATTTTAGTTTTACTGGTCCCGGTGGACTTAAAACATTTTAATAAAATATTTAATGATTATCAATTTATTGAGTATAAAAATAAACAATGGCAAAAATTATTGGTAGCACTGCTTACTGATGGATATTTCACAATGGTAAAATAGTGAGGACATTTACTTTAAAAGTAATTGCATACATAATATTGAAGAGGTGGAGATAAGTTGCCACTTTAGAAGCGAGCCTAATGGGGGAGTATAAAGACAAGGAGGTATAAATTTCCTTATTCCTTCATTTTAATTTAGAGAGAGATTGCTCATCCTCAGAGGGTTTCCTGGGAGCATCCCTCTTGTCACATCATCCCTCTTCTGTCACGCCATCCCTCTCCTGCGCACTGAAGGTGCTTACCACGGCCATCCTCATTGTAATCAACAATGGAAACCACTTCCGGATTACCTTCTTCCAAATTAACAAATTGCTTTTTTCGTACAGTTTGTCCATTTGCCCCCACCTCCCTCTTTCTCTCAATCTCCTCCCATACATTTTCCACCCGTATTATAGGGAATTATAAAATATTAAAAAAACAATAAATATATTCAAATCTAAAACGCACTACACAATATTGCAGGAACAAATCATGGGGCGTTACAACCCCCCCATTGCACCACCGGGACTAGCTAGATAACTTATTAAATTCCCTCTACACTAGCGAGAGTCTAACCTACGAGAAAGACGATTGCATCGTCTTATGCTCGAAGGAGCTGACATTGTCTAGCTATTTATCGACTCTTCATTATTTATTTTTTAATTTCATTTATTAATATTAATTTAGTAGTAGGTAGAATCGGGTTTAGGGGCAATCAACCCTTAGATTATTACGCCCCAACTTAATTAATTTAGTTGTGGTTTATCATCCCACGTAAATTTAAAATGTAATGAAAATAATAATATACAAAACAATGTTGCAGAGTTTATAACAAGATGTGTTGTGGGGCCCATTGAATGGGAGAGTGGTGGGGGGACGGTCTGGGCGCCTCCTGACCTACTTACCTTATCAGCTCATCTGATAACAGCCACACTTCCCTTATCAGCCGGTGATAACATTCCTTCTACCGCTCCTCTCAATTTCATTTCCGCTCACAAATTGAGTCTTTTCCATCAACAACTGCCTCCTTCCTCTATTTCATTTTTACATTTTCCCCTAGCCTCTTTCTCTCTCTCTCTTTTTTCTCCTGCTTTTATATTCCATGTGATGGTTCTCTTTTTTTTTTTTTTTTTTTTTGTTTTTTAGAATAAGACAAATCAAAATCATATTAGAAGGAATGCTCAATCGATTCTAACAAATGTGAAGGCTGTGTTTTTGTGTTTCAAAATTGCATTGAACGTTTTAAATAACGTACAACCTGAGTTGGATTGTGTAGAAGCTAATACATGCCTTTTTATTTTACAAACAACACCTACATTTCAAAAATTAAAATTGAAAAATCCAGATTTAATGTTTAACATTTGAAGTCAATATGTAGAAGAACAAAAATAAATTTTCTACAGTATTATGCTATTGTTTTCTACTCTTACATTTTTTTTTTTTTTTTTTAATAAGACATATATTAAATTCTCTATTTTATTAATAGTGAATATATGAATAACTTAAATATAGGTTAGCATTAGTTGAAATGCATTCCCTTATTCCCACAAGTAAAATATTTATAATTAATTTAGCAGGAATTTGCCATACCAGGACTCTCTCAATACAATGGTTTATAATCAACTAAATAATTTTTAAAAAAATTGTAAAGAACATAGGGAAAGGGCGAGTTATACAATTTCTTTAGAATTGTTTTATAATGTGCAATTTTTGTGCAGCAATTAATTACCAATTGCTTATAGCAGTGGGAAAGGTCACTTCATTCGGGAAATATTGGTAACTTGATACAAATCTCTTTGCTTGCCCTGCTTCTTGCTGTCTCCAGACGGAAGTGCGTGTCCAAGGATCGTAGTGAGGGAAGGAAATGAAGAAGACAGTCGGAGTAATGAACTCCCCAAAGGAGATAATCTTGTTTAAACATATTTATGATTTTTTTTTCTTCTAATAATTAGATTTAATGGTGACTGTGGCACTAGAGCCTTGGTAGCTGCCGTAGTCCGAAATTCCATAACCTCCTCATCCTCCAGCAGGATGGAATGCAGGAAGAACGTGCATTTCCTTCTGGAGCCACAACTTCCAGGTCAGAGCATGCTACTCCATGGCAGGGCACAATGTGCAGGCTCGAGCTTCAATAGCCGTAACCTACCCACCCACAGGACCCTTGTGTGCCCAACCATTACCGCTGTTTGCTCCAGGACACGCGTCTCTAATATCTCTTTTTCAGATTTTTTTTTCTCTCTGAAGGACCTACTCCTTTCCGGTTTTTTCTAACTTTTTTTTTTCCTCGAACATTCAATTTTTTTTTTTTTTTTTTTTTTATCATTCCCTCCCATGATAAAGCATAAAAATGATGTAGTTAAACTACTCTTTCTACTTGACCAGTCTTTGATTGATTAGTAAATATTTACACTCACTTTCTACGTGAAGAATATGACGTATTAGTGCACATTATCAAGTTAACTGCCGAGTTACTATATTCGTGTGTAATCAAGGGCACCGAATAAATAAATATTAACCACTATTGGCGTATGTTTCAGTCTACTTAATAAACCATTATAAAAAAGGTTAGCCACTGACGAATGCATTGAACTGTTTTTGTTAAGAGAATCCTCGAATTTAGGTTATTTATTTTAAGTATTGCGAACAACAGAGTATATAGACAAATGTACACATATATACTTACTCTCTCTCTCTCTCTCTCTAACTCTCTCTCTCTCTCTCTCTCACTCTCATNTATATATATATTATATACATAATATTTTCAACGGAACATATTTTTAGCCTTTTCTATGAAGGATTGGTGAAGAACTTGTAATTTTTAATGTAAAGATTTGTCAAAGTACCAAAAATTACATATGCATTTTTATTATATTTTATTTTTCAGTAGTAATGTAAGTAACTGAAGTTCTTAAATCAGTCTTGTAGATTTTTCTATTTACACAACAGCTGTCCTCTTGATTAATGATAGCCCTGAAGATGGCTTATAATGTAAGCAGAAAGGTTAGAGAGTATTAAAAAAATATACTTTTTGAAAGAAAATTTTTTATAAACTTTTGGACTGAACACAAATTATCTTTTAAATCGTTTATCTTCAGTCATTGCCTCCATCTGAACTTAATACTTTATTACAGTATTATTTTACATTAAGTAGATAATTTTATGTCAGTGATTCATCAATATTTTCAGATGAATGTTTTTTATAGGTTTATGCTATAAATTCTAGTTTCTTTCTTCGAATTTTTATTATTTGTATTTCTTCCTTGATGGAAATTGAGAGAATTTATTTTCTATACAGATTTTTTTAATCAGTATTGGTCTGTGATTCTGTCTCGGGGTTTTTAAAAAATTAAAACTAATTTTTAATATGTTTTTATGTGTAAATAAATTCTTTCGAGATATACAGCTTTTATCTATACCTTTTGAGCGTCAGCAAATGAATAATTTTAATCACATCAAAAATATACAATAAATAAATGCATAATTATTGAGTTTACATTTTAGCATGCCGGCATTGGAAAAATAAGCAAAAAAAAAAAAAACAAACAGGCAGAGAGGTTAAGCTCGCCTACCTAGCCTAAACGTTGTAGCGGACAGGGCTCTAAATCTGTTGAAGACTAGGTGAGATGGGAACAGCCGGTCGCTATTGTAGATAGGAGCAGATGTGGGAGCGAGTCTACAGCTGTCTGCAGAGGTCGGCTGAATGGAAGTCCTAGGTCTGGGACAGGCAGGAGTCCGGGGGGGGGGGGGGCATATCTCACAGGCAGGAGCCACCTAAATTTATGTAAATCTCTCCAGTGTGTATACCTTGTTCGAAGCTAGAAGGGAAACAGTACAGCAGAAAATTATATATTTCTAGCGAGGAGTCGGGGAGGGCAATGAAGCTATTGAAGAATTTTCTAGGTGATTTGCCGATGGTCAAGCTGTTGTAAGACGGGGGAGAACACTTGAGATATAATAACTTTTACAATAATATTATTTAATGCGGACAATTGCATTTTATGTTCTATAATAGTTGGTTAATTACCATAATAACGGTACAAAATGAATACTGCACATGCATTAAATATACTTCATTTTTCGTATTGGGGGCTCAACTATACAAGTTGTCATCTTAACTTTTAACCGGATAACACAACCATGACGCAATAATAGTTGAGAGAAAATTGTTTTTTTCGTGGAAAATAATAAATATATAACCAATAGGCGTTTCATCACCCACCCATTTTTCAAACTAGAAGATAGTGTAGGAAGTCAAACAAAAAATAAATAAAACTTCAGATTTTTAACAAGGAATTTTATGTCTTTGGTTTCGTAAAATCTTCAATCTTTCCATTTTTACATAAAATTGATAAAGCTTTATTTTTTTGACTTCACAAAAAACACTTAAAATAATAGTGGCCATTGCAGAAAAAAAAACAAGTTAGATGAGTTTTTATACTTTTGGACCTGCATGTCTAGAACAAAGCCTAGTTTATAGAGATGTCATTGAGCACTTCGTAACATTTTAAAGTTTATAAATTTGTATATTTGAGTTATTGTTTCTTAAGCTTTTCATTTTTTTTTTCTATTTTAGAAAAAGGTTTTTTTTTTCCTTATTAATTTAATTCCCTGGCGGAAGTATAAGAAGAACAAAAAACGAGCTACGCCCTTTAGAACATAATTTACTTCAACATTCTTAATGAAAGTCATAACTTAAATTATCTTTAATTTTGTTAATTTGAATTTAATAGCAATCTCCGGTATTCCCCCCATTGCCTTTCAACTGCTTGTCTAATTAAAACTTCACACAAGCTAAATAATTGTTGAACCTTTGTCCTCCCACTTCCACCTGGGGGGGGGGGGGGGCTTTACTCAAAAGATTTAAGATCCGCATTAAATGCTGGGGGGGGGGGGAGGGATTGCTTTCAGGAATGCTTCTTGGCATCCGACACCGGAGTCCAGAGGAATTAACTGAGCATTTTTTTCAGAAGTCTAGAGAATGCAGGGTGAACCTAAGCTCAATTTAAATTTTGCTCTAAAGATATCAAAGTTTACCTGAATTTATGTAAATATGTCCACACTACACTGTACATTTCAATTATATCAATAATAATATAGTGTTAAGAGAGCACTTAAGAGGAGGGGTTATTCAGAAAAATTTCAAATTTTTTTTCTTGGTTAATCAAGAGCAAATTATTTTCCCTTTGTGTCTGAAATGATCACAGTATTTTTTTTTTTTTTTTT
>KZ807135.1:245818-263955 GCA_000696205.2 Oncopeltus fasciatus
CAAGGATCCTTTATAAAATATTAAAAATATAGTTATATAAATACTTATGTGAAAAAATATGTCTAATCAATCTAAAAAAATTTGCCAATAAAAATAATCATTGTAATCATCTTAGGTTAAATAAAAGAAATTATTTTTTGTTTAAATTTTGGTAAGTCTACTACAGTTTTGCTAGAGTTTAAGAAATTCACGAAACTATTGTTACTAAAGTAGAGGATGTGGAGTTAATCAACTGTAATGAATACAATTCGCCAAGCTCATTTTTTCGGTCAGAGACACCAATGTGAATTCACCACTGTCATTTGTCATGTATCATTGAATAATAAATAATCAATCAATGATGTGCCATCATCAATGATTGGCCTATTTCCCTGGCGAGAAGTGAAAAAGGCTTAAATCAACCAAAGCTTTTTAAATCACAAAATAAATTGATTCATAAGAGGAATTACAGCTTTTCCCCTTAGACTTAACCATTTGTACGGTTTTTTTTAAATTAGTATATTATTTTATAAATATTATTTTTTGTGGTATTTAATCACACGTAAATTTTAACAATTTTTAGTGCAAGGGAACAGAATAAAAAATCTAACTGTCCCAGCCAGGACTCGAACCTGGACCTCCTGCTACCCGGGCCGGTGCATTTACCATTTACTCTACCGAGACAGGTCTGATAAGTTATTAAATTCCCCGCACTAGTGTCGAGAGCCTAACCTCCGAGGCCAACGAATATATCGTCTTATGCTCGGAGGAGCTGACATTGTCAAGCTGTTTAAATGCCTCTCGTTATTTACTTTTAAATTTTAATTTTATAAATATTATTGTTCTGTGGTATTTAATCCCATGTAAATTTTAACTATTTTTAGAACAGAATAAAAAATTAATAAAAATCCAGGTTCGAGTCCTAGCTGAGACAGTTAGATTTTTTATTCTGTTCCCTTGCACTAAAAATTGTTAAAATTAGCATATTAATTATTTTTTCTTAAACTATTTTTTCTCATTTGTAATTTTATCTTTATGCTGATTCTTATCCAACCGCTTAGGGATGGATGGATGGGCTAACCAAACTCTTCTAAACTTGGTACTACTTTTCAATTAACGTCTGGACCATGGCGGGACTTGAACCAGCAGCTCCAGGCTTGGAAGATGGCTGACCTTTTTGGCACAGTCGACACCCCTTGGGAACTTTAAAAATTCTTAATATTTCGAAAATTCCGTGGCATCCCCAACATCCCCTAACTTCTAAGCCCTGTCCCCTCAAGTAAGTATGTGAGGGAGGCATGCAGATTTCCTGCCGATCAGGATTAGAGTCCAGCCCTCCGGTTACGTCGAGGAGAGTGTGTGGCAGCGAGCTCTTTAAACGAGCTGTATGATTTAACTATGTAGCGCTGGGTAAGGGCAATTGTTTATTAAACGAACTATTTCCTTTAATTGAGATGACGGGAGCGCGCTCTCTCGGTGGCGGCGGGGACAGGAAACACACCACCCCTCCCAGCAGAGCACCATTAATAACAGCTGATTGTGGGACATGGCCCGCATATGTCTGCAGCAGAAGAGGGGTCTCTACAGGCGTGCCATGGGGGCATCGCCGCCTCCCGCACTCTGACAGATTCCAGTCCGCCATCCACTTACCACACTCCGGTATCATACTCTAGTCAAAGGCAAACAAAAGTCCATGGACTATGGACAACATAATCCTGACTATCATCTTGGATATCTTCAGCTGAAGTACAAAACGTTCTGTGTTGAGTTACCCAAGCACCCATGTTTTTGAATAATAAAAAACTACATTATTGATTATTGTAACACAATCTTAACTACAAATAATTTTGTTCACGTAGGCTTCGACAGTCGTCAAATGTATTTACCGTTTCTTTTTTCGGTTTGGACCGTGTCAAGTTTTTGATAGTTGTCGAGCTTTCGCACATCATGTGATGGTTTCTTCAGGATTTAAAAAACAGCTCTCATACTCTATTCAGCCCTGAAGAAGCCATCACATGATGTGCGAAAGCTCGGCAACTATCAAAAACTTGACGCGGTCCAACCCGGAAAAAGAAACGGTAAATACAAATAATTCTTTTTTAAATTAATGTTCTTCATTTTATAATTTTTTTTTCACAGCTCTATAATGTGTTAAACTCCATCGTAAACCACGTATTTAAATTGTCTGGAGAGGCCTACTCTTTGTCACATTTATGACAGACAAACTTAACTGTAAAATCTAACAAACTTGAAAGAAATGGGCAAAGATTTTATAGCTGAATCTCTTATTTTAAACCCAATTGTACTTATTACTTTCAAGTTGAAGTAGCCTTCAATTTGTATGTTCAAAATGAGGAAACAAGAAACCTTCATGGAAAATGTGTGTTACATTTCAACTGAAGGCAACATCTTTTTAATGTCGGAAAACAAGAAAGTTCTTCTGAAAACGGTTTGTTAACATTAGTTGTGTATGCAACTTTAAAAAAACACACACACACACACAATAAAAAACGAAAGCTTTTAAATATAACGGAACCACAATATGGTAACGCATTTTGCTCTTGTTACTCCGTGTGCTTTTTACCATTCCTCTTTCAATTGTTAAATCTGTTAGGAAACAGTTGTTCAGAGTTACTCTTTTAACCAAAGCCAAGGACTCCTATTCAGACTACAGAACAGGAAGTCAATACTTACTACAGATGACGAACTAATATGGACATTGGTGCAGAACTCAAGATAACCCAAGGATCCTTCCAAAGTATCCAATCCTTGCAATCCAAGAGTCTCAGAATAATAGCAAATGTACACAATTATCCATCTTAATCTTTACTCCACCATGACTTCAATGTCCCTTCAGTCCAAGACTTCCTTTCCTACCGCTTCTCCCATTTCCACAAGCAACCGCTATACCACCCGAATCCATTTGCACAAGCCCTGTCCTCCAGTTGTTATCCCTACAACCCTCCCTGCCGATTCAAACGAAGATGGCCTCGGAACCTTCTGGGGTCATAGATTCTATTTAATTTGGGAGTGTTTTCACTGGATACTTTCCTCCCTCTACAAGTAAAATTAATTATTAGTTACTTTTTCTTTTGTTAAATCAAATAAAAATACAAAACATAAAGTAATTAATAAATATAATAATAAAAACAAGTTATTCTTATTGTGATCCTTGATGCTGGAAGAGAGATACCTAACTGAACTCTTATTGACAGATGATTGTGTGCCCCTTCTCCCTCACAACTGCAGTTGAATAGGGGAGGGGGGGGGGGATCTCTATCACAGATCCCCTTAGCTAACCTTTCTCGAAGCCTTTCATCAATTCCTCCTTATCAATTATAACCTCTTTTCAACTTATACTTTTTATCAATGTTTTTCCTGCATAATCCGGAAGCATTACCATATTTATAACCTTATTTAGCTATGGGCATTGCTTAGAATTAATATTACTCTTTCAAACTGAAAAATCCACTACTATATTTATACTTTTTAGGCATGAAAGTTAGCCAAAAATATATATTATTATTTGTTAGTATTATTTTTAATTGTATTGCACAACTAATTACATACTTTATTTATTTTTTATGTTTCAGGTGAAATATTTCGTCCAATATTTTCTTCTGAGCTTTGACAGGCAAGGTATGACTATTTATCCTACATTTTCTCTTTCCCACACAGTCTTTATCTTATTATGAAATTAAAAATACAAAGTAAACTACTAACCCCATAAAAAGAATCTTAAAATATAGTATTCTTGAAAGAATAAAAAACCTGCCTTATGAAGGATGTAAAATTTCAAATTAAAGTTAACAAACACTCTTTATTCTTTAAACATGAAATATGAGAAAGAATAACTTTACGTTAACAAAAATACTTCTTTCATATGAAATATACGAATAATAAAATTTTTTTAAAAATAAATCTTTATTTATTACATTCTGTTACTTAAAATCTTATAATTTGATGCAGATAAGTACAATAAACCACAAAAAAAACTTAAAATTAAATTTTTGTATTTACAATTCTTCCTTATTTTTGGTGCAATGTAGTTTAATAAATAGAATTTTGACCACAAAATGTCAATTCGCAGCTCCAACAAAATGTGTAGTAGTCTAATGTAGAAAGAGTGTAAAATAATTCTAATTGAACTTTGTAAACATAAATGAAAATAATTGTTTTTTCAATGTACATATATTGATTGCCCATAAAAAATACAACTTTAACTGTGAGAATTTTAATTTTATTTAGTAAATAATAGGTAGGAAGCTTTTATAATTAAAAAAAAATACAGGGACGTATATCTATGACAGAAATATATATAGGAAAGTATATTTCTTTTAATTAACTTTTCTATTTGTGAAGTTTATTGGGAGAGGCTAAGCCCTCAAGCCAAAGCCCCTTTTTCTACATGAAAGGTAAAAAATATATTAAAATATTTGGATATTCTTGTTGTGTGTATGCCAAAACATCATCAATTAGAATTCTATGTGCGCCATACCACCCTTCTACATCCCCCCAGCCTAGTCCAGAGGCCCCTCCCCTCGTCCTTCCCCTGAAGGGTGGGAAGTCTGAAAGAAGTAGCCCAGTCTGGTGGCCCGACGTAGAACAGATGTTGAGACGGAACTAAAACAAATAGGCTCCTCTGCCTGGCCCAGTATCCTCTTCCCAAGTCTAAGTATATCCTAACGAAATATTTCTCTTTTCTCTGTGGTAATTTCAGTACATTCCTCACTAATCCCATTTTATTAATATTTATTGCTTCTTAAGAATTTAATTAATTTCATAAATTGTTTCATTTATATACTTATTAATGTTTAGTTTTCCTTTCTTATTATTTTAATCAATTCACTTCATAAAAAATAAGTAATAAAATAATTGTTTTTGGTATTATTGTATGAAATAATTCTTCTAATCCCTATTTGCCTAGTCATTATACTGGCCAATTTGTTTTGTCGAAAGACAGTGATAGATACTTACGGCCGCGTTTAAAATAGTTTAGTGCAAGATGAGATGACTTGGAGGAGGCTGTAGTTAGGAATGGAATAGCTTATGAGAAATCTCGCTAGATAGCTCTGGTGAGTGCTTGTACACAGCATTTTCTCTTGATCGTTAAGTGTGCACAAAACCATCCAAAAATGTTAGTTTGTGAGTGAAATATAGAAAATTTGATCTTTCGCGGCTTAAGGGGAAGATAGGATTCAAATGTATTCTATATTGGGAATAGAAGGGATTTACTTTATTCTGAATTCTGGATTTTTCCCTTGGTAACAGACACCCGTTACTCCACAAACCGGTCTGACCCCAGGCACCAAAGATACTCTGTAACACTAGTTATTAGAATATAGTTCCCTTATCTCCTAGGGTCCGTAGACATGGCATTCGCCAGAGGCAATGCCTCTTGTAGGCTTTTCCTGCCTTGCCCAGAGCAGCATGGCCGAATCTGAACTCTTGCCATTCAGGTGGGAGTGGTCATTGAGAAATAGTAACGGCTCTCCTGAATGGAGGAGACCATCTTTTTATAGACCACGTAGGAGTCCCCATTCCATTGGCTGGCTTGGTTCGTCTTCCTCCCCTAGACCCCTCCCTTAACCAGAGGGATTCTTATCAGATTAATTAATAATCTTGTACTTTCATAAAAAAAAAAAAAAAAAGTTTATATATTTAAAATATTAAACGAATTACTCAAAAATAGTTTAAAAAAAAATGAAAAATGTATTTATTATTAGTTCCATTTATGTACTATGCGCCCCTTATAGGAAAATTTTCCTATTGGGTAGTAAATCTAGTGTGCGCTCACAATTTTCTAAATATTTTTTATGACAAATTCCATTATCAACATTTTTACATTTCAATTTTGAAAATAGAACCAAAAATATTCAGTAAAAATTGAGCAATATATATTTCATTCTAAAAACAATCACTTTTGTTATTGGTTAGTCCCATGTATAGTAGTAATTCTATGAGCTAATTTTATTACTGGCCCCCCTTAAAGGTGAAATATTTATGTGCTAAGATATTTTGTTTACACGTCGTAGCTATATACTCCCATACAAAGTGTTTTAGATAATATACACATACTTATATTTATATTTGTTGTAGGCAAAAGCCTTTTTTTAGTAAGTGTAATCAACCCAGACATTTTTTGTATGATTTGTCTCGGAAGAACATGGATGCTTGTTGCTTGTTTGAATTTTATCTGAGGGAAGGGGCACAATTATTCCAAAATTATCAATTTTATAAAACAATAAAAATCAAGAAAACTGTTTGTTTTTTTTCTTTGAATTTACATTATAAATTAAAAAATAATCGGTATTTCATGAATCTATAGTAGGGAAGGAAATGGCGCGCCAGATATTCTATGATATGACTTATCAGTAAAAAACCGCTGCAATGTATTCCTTATATATATATTATTTGAGCCCGCAATAAATTATAAATTCCTATTAACTGAAGGAATATCTGCGAACAGAACTTAAAAATTTGTGACTTAATTTTATTTTAATAACAACCAATCATATATTGTACTCCATTTGGTGGTTCTTAATTCAAGTAGGCGTTGTGAAGATCTCTAGATATGTCTATCCAGTACTGGATAACTCACAGCTTACCGAAATAGACACCGAGGAAATGTTGTATTTTTTAGTGAACGAGCGTTTGTGATGGCAGCTCATAAAACGGAGGCAAATCTTATCACTAAGCAAATATTAAATAGCTGAGACCCTTTGTCCCAAATACATTATTGAAGAATAACATGAGACTTTTTTTTCTTTTTCTTTTTTTTACATTTCTAAAAGCTTGAAAATATATTCGTCTAATAATTGCTAAGCTTTTTTTAAAAAAATATAATTTACAAGGAATTCAGCCTGCTCACGTTGGTAGCATGACAACACTTACCAAATTCTTCACTGATCTTACCTTATGTAATAATATTAGGTTATATTATATTATTATGTAATAATATTGTGTTATAGAAAAGTAAAGTGAAGTAAACAAAATATCGTTAAATAATGATGTTAGTTGAGGTATGTAATCCCGCGATAAATTATATACAAGAAATTCAAAGGGAGCCAGAAAAAAAATATCTTACTACTTCAGCCGGGACTCGAACCCGTGTAGGGGTCAGCATACTTGCCCGGAAAGCAAGAGACCCGGGTTCCAGTCCTGGCTGAGGTAGTAAGATTTTTTTTTTTTTTTCTGGCTCCCTTTTCATTTCTTGTCTAAATAATCGTTATTATCAGTGTAATATAATTTTAAATCAAATGTAGTATTTCATTTTTTACCAGTTCTGTTCGATGATTTTTTCTAATATTTTATATTCTTACGTTAAATTCAGTTTATGAAGATTTTTTTTAAGAATACATCTTGAAGATGTGGACCTTATACCGTAGCCCCACTTTCCATATTCTCACTAAATCCTCAAGTAAATATTATTATAGGTCAATGCTTCTTCAAGATTATTTTTATGACATTAATGAAAAATATGGCGTACTCAAAAGGAGAGTTTGTTGACCGTAGATATTATTCTAAGATGATTTTAGTTGGGGTTCGGTCGAGATAATATGGCGTACTTATTTACTCGAAACGAAGTTTGTAATTTAAAAGCATCCGAGGTTACTCTTTTGAAATGAAGAGTTAAGGATGTGTCATCCTTGATCAGGGTTCTTTACGCATAGTACTCTCACATTTTGAAAAGACGGAAAAAATAAATACCTTTTTTAGTGCAAGGGAATAAAAAATTTAACTGTCTCAGCCAGGACAGATTTTTTTATTTTGTTCTCTAGCACTAAAAATTATTAAAATTTTCGTGGGATTAAATATCACAAAAAAATTTTTTTTATAAAATTAAAATTTAAAAGTAAATAACGAGAGTAATTTAAACAGCTTGACAATGTCAGCTCCTTCGAGCATAAGAAGATATATTCGTCGGCCTCGGAGGTTAGACTCTCGACACTAGTACGGGGAATTTAATAACTTATCGGGCTTGTCCTGGTAGCACAAATGGTAAATGTACCGGCCCGGAAAGCAGGAGATCCAGGTTCGAGTCCTGGATCGGTCAGTTAGATTTTTATTCTGTTCCCTTGCACTAAATATTGTTAAAATTTACGAAAGATTATATACCACAAAAAATAATATTTATAAAAAAACAACAAAAAAGCTTTCTTTAATTGATTTTTATATATCGGTTGTATCAAGATGCCCCCCATCAGT
Source organism: Oncopeltus fasciatus (assembly GCA_000696205.2). Classification (NCBI taxonomy): domain Eukaryota; kingdom Metazoa; phylum Arthropoda; class Insecta; order Hemiptera; family Lygaeidae; genus Oncopeltus; species Oncopeltus fasciatus. The sequence goes on from KZ807135.1 coordinate 254,006, forward strand.
TGCTGTATGGATGGATATGAGCCAGTTTACCCACACTTACCGCTCTTGGACCCCCATATATATAAACGGGTTATAAATAGTGATTTTGTGCTGTGACCTTCATCTCACACAGCTGTTATCAGGCGAAGTTGAGCGTTATCAGCGATGCGAGCTCCAATCGCCGGGGAGATAAGCCTAGTTGACATTCCCCGCTGTGTCGTCGCGATGTGGTGGGGTGACCCCCCCGCCTATCCCCTCCCCTCTCCTCCTCTTCACCAGACCCCAGTTCTCCCCTCGCATCTGTAGTGTGTGTGTCTTCAGCTTGGCATCACCACGTGCACCACCCAGCTCTGGTATGGATTTTACTAACATATGCATACTAGTATAATTAGAGATTACCACAACCTCCTATTTAATTATTGCTTGATATTCAGTTTTATTTGCTATTTTATAAAAAAAAATTCAAATTTATCTCGTATATAAGATATAAAGTAATCTGATTTAATATTTATTTATCTCAACTACTTTCCTTATAAGGTACTATAATAAATTAATAACAAACTTATCGTTGGTCTGTGTGTTAACCGAACGATAAAATTGTTGCATTTCTGAAAATCACGACTGAATATTTGTTTCGTATTACACGAGATTTATCACTTGAGTTTCCACTCAACCAGGAACATTCCATTTGAACTACCAATAAGCTAGGATTTTAAATTGTCTTTAAAAACAACTTAGATTTCTCGGATTTTAAAGGAGCATTCTGGCAAAGAGTGGATGTCTTTTGATTCAGATCTGTCTACTTTTAGAATTTTGGTCCCATGTACAATTTTTTAGGAGAGTTTTCAGCAACTTAAAAAAAAAAAAAATATTATGTTTGCTATTAATTACTTTTCTGAAAGCAATTTTGAGTGAAATAATCTGACAAAAAAAAACTGTAATTGTAATTTTATATAAGGGTATGAACGCTTATGAAATTACTGCGAAACTATAGATAAAGCTGTATTATTTCCTGTGAGTTTTTCACCGTTTATTTTTCCGTGGTAAATTACTTCCACTGGCCGTGAGCAGGGTGTAAGACTGGTGGGGGATGCCCCTTCTTTGTGCTGGGGTGCAAGGGGTCGTATTGAATAGGGGATGTGTGAGGAGGGACTCGCATTCCCGCGCTCTCCACAGAGGTAGGCTGTGAGAAGGAGTTTTATTTCTGCCTTCTACCTCTCTTCCTAATTAGGCATCTTTACAAATTTAACAGTTCCCAACTGGAATGTGGGGTACGTTTCTTATGGAGATTTTATTTTTACTGTGTTCTCTGGGGGAAGTGTTGACTACTTTCAGATTCTCACTGTCTTCATCGGAGTAAGTACGTTCCCAGCATGATTTCTTACGTTTTATCAGCCTTGATTTTGAAGATACAATCCTCAAATTCAGGACTAACAACGTCGCTAAATTTAAGGCTTTCAAAATCATGTAAAATTACGTATTTATTCAGAAATGAAGATACGAAATTATTATTACAAAAACACTTACTTAAAAAAAAAATTATGAATAAAATAAGGAAAATTCCGCAATAACATTAAAAAACAAAAACAAACATAAAACCAAATTTATGCTGATTTTATAAAACATAATGTATTCATTAGAGTAATTTTTATTATTTTAATTTTATCCTTGTTTAGTCAGCAGATACTGTGATGTATAAATTCCTCTAATGTAAATTATCAAAGTAAAGTAGGCTATGGTAGCACCAGGGTAGCTCATGGGATCCGTACAGGTCTCACAATCCTGACGCTGCATTAGGGTTCGAATACCGTCCAGGGCAAGCTTCTATCAATAAATAAAAGCTTGCCCAGAGCCATGGATGTTTAGAACGAGATGGCAACCTCTAGATAGCCCCTCCCTCCATGACCCTAAGTGGTTGAGTGGGAGGCTAACACATATTTTTTTTTTAAATTGGCTTTATTAAGTCCGTATAAAAAAGGGAAGGGAATATGTCCATCCGATTTACCTAACTAAAAATAGTAGTTAGAAACAGACATGAGCCCAGTATGAGTTAAAGCAATTTCAAAAAATTCCGTCACGATATGATGAGAACATAAATAAGAGTAAGTAAGGAAATTTAAAATACAAATAGAGTAAAAAATGAACTTAAAAGCTATGCCCACTAAAGCTAGCTCTAGACTGGCCGGGAAGTCGTAGTGGGGGAAGCGCTCGCTCAAAAGTAATGTTTTTCCTGAGTGTGAGTTTTCCGTAAAAATATTGTTGAATATAATAGTTAAAAAATTGTGTTTTAGACCTATTATATTTTATAAACATTTTCGTAATTCATATAATAACGAAGATATTACGAATATAAATTTTAATCTTACTCTAAACCTCCCTCCCCTACATGCGATTTTATACAAAAGTGAATAATTTTAAAGACTTGCAATGGAAAGTTAAATAATACATAATTTGGTTTCTATATTTTGAAAATTAGGGGTCCTGCCCTACAATCAAAATTGCATATTTAAATATCATTCTAAATATGTGTATTAGTATTTATTTTTGGATAAGTAACCCAAATAAAAACTGTTTTTATACATGATAAAATTTCTTTTCTATTATTAAGTAAATCCATAAGTGGGTAACTGAGTAAGTAATACTTCTAGCATTATTCTTTTATTCTTAATAACTAATCTATTCTTTAAAAATAATGACATTTTTACTCGTGTTAAGCACGTAAAAAATTCAAAATTCAAATTACTTTGCTTGTTTTTCTGGGAAAATAAGGAAAACTGCAACTCATTCAGTTTGGATGGTGTTTTTTTGTAAAGAATGTTTTGAAAATTTTACTAGATAACAAATAACAACTATTTACCAAATAATGTTATCTGTGATCTTATTTTACCAAATTCTATATAATACAGTTTGAGACAGTGTGAGAACCGAAGTCGCAGGACTAGTGATTAGATAGCAGTGATAATCAGTGTATGTCTGAGGGCCCTAGCGCCACCGATAGCTGTATGACAATGACCGTGGGAGCCTAGGGGGACAAGTGTTGAGGGGGCTCCAGGATGTTCGAATTTGACGGGAGGCGTTGCCCCAAACTTGGAGGGAGAAGAAGGGCAGATGTTACCGTTTCCCCATTTGGGCTGTGGAAACATTTAGGGGTGGAGGGGAGAGTGAGAACCAGTTTTTATCAAGAAAAATAAAGATAAAACAGTAACCCTTGAATTACTCCGTAAACATTTGCTGCGAGTATAATTTGTCTGATGCTAGATACAACCCTGTTTGGCCCCAAGAAGAGTTACTTTGTAATGTGTTTATGAAAATTAGAAATATTCTTGTACATATTATCGTAGTTTAAAATATTTTCTAATAGAATACATCTGGGGCATTGTAAATTATCAATATAGTTTCTGGATATTGAGAGTGGTGTCATTGGTCACCTTCTCTCCTCATATGATTGACATTGAATGTCATTTTTTATTTCATTGTAATCAAATTATAAAAATTTTTATTCAACAGAATGTAATAAATAAATATAAAAAAAGTTTTTGGATAAGGTAGATTTCTGATTTTCTATTTTAACCAAATATTTAAATATTGACATACCTGTGGCCCATTTGCTGGCTCTAGGACATCTTAAAGAGGAAGAATATGAGTATTTAAATACCCCCAAAAATATAAATAAAACAGTATTTAACATAATAATCTACATATTTTAGATAAAGATCAGTGAAGGAATTACCATATATTTTTCACACAAGAACCTTCACTTTATGAATGTTTCTAGCAGTGTTGTGAGCGCTCTACGTTAACATCACCGGTAGAATTGTGAAGAAAATAAATAAGTTTGGAATAGTAATTGCTGTGTAGTTGCCTTTTTTTAAAAGGGAGAATGAAAATGTGATAACAAGAAAAGAGCACAAAGTATTAAGTATTATTTTAAACATATTTCCCTTGGATAAATCAAATTATTCTCGTTGTCACTATGAAATAATTATTAAAAACTGTCTTCTACGTTCTCAAACGAACATTCATAAGAGAAGGAAAATATGTACGTTCATATGACTGCACAAATATTTTGTAGTTTTGCTAAGCCATAGAGTAACCAAATTCTGTATTTCATTTCGCAAATTGTTGGATGCAATCGCTAATGGCTGTTACCAATCGTGAGATGAGAGGGGGGGGGGTGTTGATTCAACCAATTTGAAAAACTATAAAGACCTTCGATATCATCAGTACCAAGAAAAATATTTATCTTACGTGATTAACAGAAAATTTGAATATATAACAGTTATAGTCTTTTAAGTATAACGTTCTTATGATAAATACATATTAAAGGTCTTTTCGAACTGTATGAGTGATACGAGAATCCCGTCTCTTCTTCTCTCGGCTGGTCTAGAGGCAGCCATAATGTGCTGATCTTACATCCGCATGTCCCTTTCGGCTTTTAACGTAAAATTAGTCATTTCTTCACTTACATCTCTCCATCTTTAACGAAATCAACAAACGTGGGAAACATCCCTAATTAAAATTTTAGAGAGGGACACTTTACTTTGATTTTTTTTTTTTTTTTTTTTTGTTTTACATAACACCTTAACATTATCAAATTTCAGGAGCTACATATATACATATATGAGATACATATACTCACTATGTACTTAATGAAGGACGGGTCACTCTGAAGTGTCCTTCAGAAGACAAATTGCTTTGAGCAATTATATTTAGTTATAATTACTAATTTAAATGACGGAATTTTCTAATGCTATTTACTTGTACATTTAGAATTAGTTCAAAGGCAGCCTTGCATCCAGATTCTGTGTGCATTCATGACTCCGATTCCTGGCTTTCACAAGTATTGTTCGGTGAAGAGCGTATACTTATATTCCTGTTATAGCGCAGGAAAACATATTCTTGCAGGTCACTTGGGATTTGCCAGATGTGTCTACATTCCTTGTGGCCTGGAAGTTTGAGAGTGCCGACGCCAGATGTCCATTTGCTTGGTCCTACCAAGGAAGGTTCATTTGAGTTTTCATCGCCCATTACCACTACTCCGCATAACCTTGTCTATTCAGTATACAAATTCTCTTCGATAGCCAAGAATTTACAATTCTCATTCTGGTTCTGAAACCATGATGCTTTTCTGTAAAAGTGGGACATCTGTATTGTTTGCGATGCTTCTGAATGACAGACCTATTTTTATCGATAAAAGCTCGATATGGGCGGGTTTCGAACCCGCAGCGCCAAGATCGCGAGACCCGACGCATCCTATGAGCTACCCGTTCTTTGAAAGATTGCACCTTACACCTCCCATATCTCCTACCGGTCGTTTTAGAACAAGCTTCAGCGACTTATATTTTCACCTTATTGTTGTTTTTAACATAAAACTAACAATAAGTTTGCATAATTTATTTTCTGTCAATAATTTTTGACGTAAAGCAAATTTGTTCTACAGCCCCAAAAATTCGACTACTTTGATATTTACATTTTTATGGAATTGTTTTTGTCATTCACGGTTCTTGTAATATTTTGTTTGCCAAATTGATGGTGCTGAAACGCATAATTATCATATTTGTTTCAGATATGCAAAACAATGGAACAAAGACCAATATTTACCATTTATTATATATACATATATATATAAGATATAGGCATATAGTGTGGGTTCTATATAAGCCCCCTCCCCCTGAAAATTGGGGAGTGAATATCACATGTCGATGGAGGGCCTCTGGAGCACTCCTGCTCGTTTGTCCTCTCGCCGTTGAGGATGTTGTCCTGTCCGTCTTTCGCCTTACCATCCGGTGTACATAAGGCACATCGATCCAGGGTATAGCCTTCCTTTCTTGACCGAGCTGTAATGGGGACGATGATGGTCCATCGGACAAGTTCTGGCTCAACTTGAGGCCCCTAAAAGACATTTCGTCCTTGGACCAGCCGCTAAGGACATCGAACCGCAACTATTGGTCAGCAGATACACCTCACTGTCTATTATTTCCCTCAAGTCTTCAGATAATAAGCTTCCTTGTTTAAAACGCGGAAGGTCTGGTGACACCTCAAAAAGAAAAAAAAAATGTTTTTAACATCTCGGCCTAATTATTTTTATTTTTTGAATTAATAACAATGTAAAATGTTTTTACTATTATTAAGAATGTTATTAAGAGGGCTTATAACATTCTGCCTCCCGCTCTCAATTATCTTATGGTATTCATTTAAATTTGGTTAAATGTGGTTTAATTCAAAGTATTACATAAGGAACAAGTATACTATTTGTCTACGTATTGAAAAACAAAACATGCATCTGTTTTAACTTGACTTAACAAATATCCTGTCAGGAAATGAAGCTATTAATTTTGGTCCAATGGGTTAATGTGAGCCCTTTTACTTTAAAAAAATATATATGCCATTTTTATACTTTCAATTTCAAATTATTTTTGGCAAAATCCGCTTAGGAGGACGAGTGGGTGGAGTTAAGGAAGTCCAAAATTTATAATCGTTTATAATTTATTATTTTTTTCCTTAAGAATTTGATAGAGCATAATAGATGTAAAATTTACATTTAATGACATTTTTACGAAGAAGATCATATTAAAGATAATGTTTAAAATTAAATGGTGGAGGGTCCCTTACTATTTTATTCTAAAATTCTACTACAGATCTTAGGCTTTTTCCTACAAATCTATGAATCAATTTTAAAATTGGACGAAGCAGAGGGGATTTAGGGAAAGGCCAAAATTTATTGAATATAATAAGTTAAAATATTTTTTTTTTTGGTTATTTAATATTCTAATTTTTAACAACTAAAAACGCTTATTGATGCAGGATATTACCGAATATAACTACGAAGATAGAGATATTCCCTCCGAAGCAATATTGAGCCAAATTTAATGACTTTTATAATTTATTTATTTATCTTTTACAGGCATTGGTCTGTCTGAATAAAAAATAACTCATTTAATTTGCAATGAAAAATATATAAAACCTGCCTGGTTGAGGGCTTCATTTATTATCATACCTTCTATTATCCGTCTTCATTGGTTTCTGCAAACCAACAGAAGATGGTTTGCAGAAACCAACGAAGAAGGATAATTGAAGGTATGATAATCTTTCATACCTTCTATTCTCCGTCTTCATTGGTTTCTGTACACCATCTCCCGTTGGCGAGCGCTTTCGGACATTGTCCATCTTCTGGCCGAATACATACGTTCACTGTCACGGTCCGTATTCAACTGTGACAGTGAACGTATGTATTCGGCCAGAAGATGGACAATGTCCGAAAGCGCTCGCCAACAGAAGATGGTTTGCAGTAACCGATGAAGACGGAGAATAGAAGGTATGAGAGTTCTATATTCATCGGTGGTAGAAATAATAATAACCCTTTAGATTATTTATATGATAATCTTGTTTATTCATTGTTTGTGATAATAATCCTTTGGCTTCATTTATTGTTACTGTAATTAACATAGATGGCGTCTGTTGACTCTTGCCCAATATCCACTGTCAAGTGCGCTGTATCGCTGTCTTACACTGCCTATCTCTCGTGTAGGAAGAGCTTTTATCAGCTGACTGATAACGCTTTGGTTTCCTGTGGTTCTTCATATACAGCCCCCCACAAGTTACATTCTCAACCAGCATCATTCATCAAGTACGTTTGTCTGTATTTACATGAACGTTTCAGTTACATATTATAGGAATGGTAAGTATAAAGATGAAGAGGATACCATATTTAGAAGAGAGCTATTTTCAGGGAGGTGTTTATGGCACTTGCCTGAATTTTACCCGTTCAATGGAGAATACCACATCTATTTAGAGCTGGTTGTTACAATACAACAGGAAACAGCTGAGTCATTACAGATATATCTGGTCTATAAGTTGGTGGGGGGGGGGGGGATTTTAATTTCTAACCTGGGTGCTTTAGCTCAGAAGTGAATGCCCCAAGTGATCATTTGGTCATCTCTTCATGCTCCGTGAACTATCGGTGAAATTACATGAAATCTTTCCTGTAAAATCCGCAATTCCATAATTAAATAGACAAGTGTTAGACTCCCTTTCAACCAATTGAGATCATGGAGGGAGAGGCAATCTACAGGTTAACATCTTAAACATAAACATCCATGGCTCAGGGCAAGCTTTTATTTATCGATAATCGGATTGCGAGACCCTAACGGATCTTATGAATTAACCTGGCACCCAATCAGAAACTTTGTTGCATAAATTAGCATCATTAATCTACAAATAAATTAAAAAGGGTCAATTTAAATATATTTATATTTCATTATAAGAAAATTGAGGTTCCATATAAAAATTTTCTAAGATCTTGAGAGCTGCTAAACCAGCATCGGGTGGCCAGGGAAAAAAATGTCAAATATATTTCTTTTATTTATCTTTCAGCTATGAAACGTTACGTAAAATGTCTGCGTAATTAAACGATGTGGAATGGTAAACAACATGATTTAAGATGACCTATTAGGATTGGCCTTTTAACTTTTATTTTACATACATGTTTCTCGTCGGGGTTCGGTCAATGTAGATCCAAAAAAGACAAATTTAAAAAAAAAAATGATTTTTTCAAAATAGTCTGCCGACGTCTTCAGCCATCTTCAAGGCTATCATGAAGACGAGAGGGGACGTCCTGTCCCTAAGTTCACATTTCCATGACTGAGTGAATTTGGATCTACCTTGACCGAACCCCAACAAAAAAATAAAAAACATCTAATGAAAAAAAGTAAACTATCTCAAAGATAAAATGGCCATTTGAATGCATATTCATCCCTGGAAAGTAGTGTCTCTCTGTCTGTAATACGAGACCTGCCTCTTTCCTAGCCTATTTTCTAAGGTTATTTTGAGGAGTCTATTTCTGCTTCCGTAAGTACGGTGAAGATTGTCACATCCCTCGGCGTCCACGACCCCCCCTTCCATTTCTTCATTCATACACAGCTAAAGAAATTCGCTCACAACCCACCCCCCAACGAAAATATTAAAAAAGAAACCACTAAGATATTTCCAGAATTTCTGCTGTACAGTCGATTTAGAAAACAAAGCAGCCTATTCAGTTGTGTTCCCCTCATATCTTATTTATACGCTGAAAGAATTTATAGATTTAGCAATGTTTTTCCTGGTGTGAATATGTATAAAATTTGAAGAATGAGGAAAAGTTGAATTGCTCAAATCTCATACCTCTTACTACTTCAGCCGGGACTCGAACCCGTGTCTCTTACTTTCCGGGCAGGTATGCTGACCCCTACACAACCGAGGCAGGATATATAATCACTCCAACTCCCCACACTTTACTGTGAGTCTAAACCCCCAAGTAAGACGAATATATCGTCTTATACATGAAGGAGCTAACATGGTCGGCTATTTGCTAGTCTCTCGTTTTTTTTTCCAATATTTCTTTTTTTAAATTAATAAAATAATTGTGGTATCTAAACTCACGTTAAATTTTCTAAAAGAAATCTAAAGGGAGACAGAAAAAAGAAATCTTACTACCACAGCCGAGACTCGAACCCGGGTCTCCTACTTTTTACAACAATTCCCGTCGTTTCTTTTCGACCATGGAGGAGACATTTTTATTGGTTTAAGTAAGGCTAGACTCTTGATTGGGCGAGCACGTCTGTCACGTGTACCCCCCCCCCCCTGATTAGGTAGGCCCGCACGCTGCCGTAGTAAATTGCGCTAGCCCCATGTCTGAGTGTGCGGCAGATGGCTCTGACCGATGACGTGTCATCTCGTGCACCGGGCCATGCCCTCTGCCCCCGGCCAGATATTCCCATTGTCTTCCGCACACCTTTCAGTCAGTCCCTGCCTCCTTCCGCCCAGGAAGGACATCTCTCTCAGTCGCTTGCTCCTCACCTTTCCAACGATAAGGTTAGGGACATTATCACCAAAGATTCCTGAGAATGACTGCTACTCATTTGAGAAAATATTATTCACTAGGTGTGAACTCAACGCATCCGCCTGTTAGAGAAGAATGAGTTCAGCAAAAAAAA
>KZ807135.1:292457-306697 GCA_000696205.2 Oncopeltus fasciatus
TATATATATATATATATATATATATATATATATATATATATATATATATATATATATATATATATATATATATATATATATATATATATATATATATATATATATATATATATATATATATATATATATATATATATATATATATATATATATATATATATATATATATATATATATATATATATATATATATATATATATATATATATATATATATATATATATATATATATATATATATATATATATATATATATATATATATATATATATATATATATATATATATATATATATATATATATATATATATATATATATATATATATATATATATATATATATATATATATATATATATATATATATATATATATATATATATATATATATATATATATATATATATATATATATATATATATATATATATATATATATATATATATATATATATATATATATATATATATATATATATATATATATATATATATATATATATATATATATATATATATATATATATATATATATATATATATATATATATATATATATATATATATATATATATATATATATATATATATATATATATATATATATATATATATATATATATATATATATATATATATATATATATATATATATATATATATATATATATATATATATATATATATATATATATATATATATATATATATATATATATATATATATATATATATATATATATATATATATATATATATATATATATATATATATATATATATATATATATATATATATATATATATATATATATATATATATATATATATATATATATATATATATATATATATATATATATATATATATATATATATATATATATATATATATATATATATATATATATATATATATATATATATATATATATATATATATATATATATATATATATATATATATATATATATATATATATATATATATATATATATATATATATATATATATATATATATATATATATATATATATATATATATATATATATATATATATATATATATATATATATATATATATATATATATATATATATATATATATATATATATATATATATATATATATATATATATATATATATATATATATATATATATATATATATATATATATATATATATATATATATATATATATATATATATATATATATATATATATATATATATATATATATATATATATATATATATATATATATATATATATATATATATATATATATATATATATATATATATATATATATATATATATATATATATATATATATATATATATATATATATATATATATATATATATATATATATATATATATATATATATATATATATATATATATATATATATATATATATATATATATATATATATATATATATATATATATATATATATATATATATATATATATATATATATATATATATATATATATATATATATATATATATATATATATATATATATATATATATATATATATATATATATATATATATATATATATATATATATATATATATATATATATATATATATATATATATATATATATATATATATATATATATATATATATATATATATATATATATATATATATATATATATATATATATATATATATATATATATATATATATATATATATATATATATATATATATATATATATATATATATATATATATATATATATATATATATATATATATATATATATATATATATATATATATATATATATATATATATATATATATATATATATATATATATATATATATATATATATATATATATATATATATATATATATATATATATATATATATATATATATATATATATATATATATATATATATATATATATATATATATATATATATATATATATATATATATATATATATATATATATATATATATATATATATATATATATATATATATATATATATATATATATATATATATATATATATATATATATATATATATATATATATATATATATATATATATATATATATATATATATATATATATATATATATATATATATATATATATATATATATATATATATATATATATATATATATATATATATATATATATATATATATATATATATATATATATATATATATATATATATATATATATATATATATATATATATATATATATATATATATATATATATATATATATATATATATATATATATATATATATATATATATATATATATATATATATATATATATATATATATATATATATATATATATATATATATATATATATATATATATATATATATATATATATATATATATATATATATATATATATATATATATATATATATATATATATATATATATATATATATATATATATATATATATATATATATATATATATATATATATATATATATATATATATATATATATATATATATATATATATATATATATATATATATATATATATATATATATATATATATATATATATATATATATATATATATATATATATATATATATATATATATATATATATATATATATATATATATATATATATATATATATATATATATATATATATATATATATATATATATATATATATATATATATATATATATATATATATATATATATATATATATATATATATATATATATATATATATATATATATATATATATATATATATATATATATATATATATATATATATATATATATATATATATATATATATATATATATATATATATATATATATATATATATATATATATATATATATATATATATATATATATATATATATATATATATATATATATATATATATATATATATATATATATATATATATATATATATATATATATATATATATATATATATATATATATATATATATATATATATATATATATATATATATATATATATATATATATATATATATATATATATATATATATATATATATATATATATATATATATATATATATATATATATATATATATATATATATATATATATATATATATATATATATATATATATATATATATATATATATATATATATATATATATATATATATATATATATATATATATATATATATATATATATATATATATATATATATATATATATATATATATATATATATATATATATATATATATATATATATATATATATATATATATATATATATATATATATATATATATATATATATATATATATATATATATATATATATATATATATATATATATATATATATATATATATATATATATATATATATATATATATATATATATATATATATATATATATATATATATATATATATATATATATATATATATATATATATATATATATATATATATATATATATATATATATATATATATATATATATATATATATATATATATATATATATATATATATATATATATATATATATATATATATATATATATATATATATATATATATATATATATATATATATATATATATATATATATATATATATATATATATATATATATATATATATATATATATATATATATATATATATATATATATATATATATATATATATATATATATATATATATATATATATATATATATATATATATATATATATATATATATATATATATATATATATATATATATATATATATATATATATATATATATATATATATATATATATATATATATATATATATATATATATATATATATATATATATATATATATATATATATATATATATATATATATATATATATATATATATATATATATATATATATATATATATATATATATATATATATATATATATATATATATATATATATATATATATATATATATATATATATATATATATATATATATATATATATATATATATATATATATATATATATAACTAATGCTATGCTATGAGACCTTACTAATTTGCATTTATTGGCTATATGTTGCTTTGACGTACCAATGGCATAGGATTCATTTCACATTGCTTTAACCCCTTATATGGTCGTCATTTCTTTTCACCAGAACATCAAAAAACAAGTTGTATTTTTTAGTTGAATTCATTGAAATTATTTCAGAACTAGAACCCCCCTCCATTAATGAAGTATTTGCTCCTCGCTCCTTCTTGAAGGGTTTTTCTTAATAATTAATTATTATAGGGGATTTGATTGGAATGATAGTGCGCCAGGAATTTCACGGAGAAATAAAACATTCACTCCTCGCTAATGAGTAAGGGAGTGAATTACTAATCAGATCCGAGATCTGCTTGTGAAGATTTGGCGAAAACTTAATGAAGCCAGCGCTACAAGCGGCAAGAATACCAAACTTTTCCCCATGTACATCTTCCCCCTTTTCCTTGATCTTTCCCCTGGGGTATCTCTATCCCGGACGTCAAGAGCATGATGGATTTCCTCATAACCCTGGATACTGGTTCAGGCATCTCTTAAGCTTGTGAGAAGATTCCCTCCATGCTTGTTCATCATAGGAAAATGTTATTGCGTTTTCCCAAATAATATTCTGGATTGTTATCTACTCAACACACATTTATAATATATATATATATATCACTAAACAATTACATGATTATTTACATCCATTGTGTTTTTTAATTTTTTTTTTACATAAAATCAAATTTTCAATAACAAAAATTATTAGATGTCAAGAAGGCTTCAATGGTCACTAAAAAATATTTGAAATTTTTTTTAAGGGGCTTGATCATGTCAGAAGGGTGTTTTTTGCTGATCTTTTGCACATTCTATGATGGCTTCTGTGTTTCACGGCAGGATCAGTGGGACCGCCACCTTGCCTACCAGAGACTAGTGGGGGAAAGAACACTCCAGTATCAGTGAGGCCATCGCCTCAGCCAGATGATGGCTGGAATGAATAGACTTATTTATCTTCTTTATTTCTGTAATTAATAAGATAAATTAAAAAAAATACTGTTGTGTAAAAGACTCAGAACTTCTATGACATTATTGCCATGAATGGTCATGGTCTCCTGTAACTTGAACCTCCCAGTTTGAATACTTCTGCTAATTGTTCCCTACACAGTGGTAAAAACAGTCTCAGTCTCACAGGATGGAACAATTGACTATTGATGTGCCCATCAAAACCTGTCTTTAAACTCTTTAGTTATCATAAAGTTATTTTTCTTGAATCTAATTCTAAAGGATACATTCTGGCAAAAGGTTCAGCCCAGGGTAGTCATTAAATATTTAATACTTAAGATGGCATCAGTATATCAATACACATCCTTTTGATTATAGTATACAGAGCCTTACATCCTGTTCCTCAGATTGTTATACATTGTAATTCCTATTAATTGTGTTGTACGTAATTTTCTAAATTAACCCAAGACCTTACTGGAATGGAATCACTATAATCTTCTGAGAACAAATGCAAATTTGAAACGCTTTCTCTAGAGTGTATAATAAATTAAATTAATTAAAATGGCTTCTATAAAGAGTTTACCTAAAAAATGCATTGCTCTTAACAATAATATGAGGAGGTAGATTAGGCTTAGCAGCAATGAGTAAAAGTAGAATTAAGCACAGTGAATAATGTGTAGAAATAACCCCTGAAAGAACAAATTTAAGAGATATTACATAACTTTAGCTCTTCCCATAAGGATTCATTAGAGAATAGAACATAAATTAAAAGGATATCTTTAGGAAGATTACCAAGTTATATTAAATCAGCTTACTTTGTTTAAAAATGTACCCAGCAGGTTGAAAATGGAATAGCCATAAGAAAATTTGTTATTTTTATTTTTAACATATAGCAAGAGAGTATATTCATAGCCATTACTATCTCCTATTTATGGGACAAATAAATTAGAGAGCGCTGGAGTATAGGTGATAGGACCATGATAAAAGTGAATGACAATTCCTCCAAAAGATGAGAGTAGGAGCATTATAAGAAAGAACCATACAAAATGCTTCTCTAAACATCTATGTAGATAACAAAGCTGCTAATAATACTTTGGGGTATGTGAGACCAAAATTGTTCAGGAGTGCAAAAACTACCTCAATAAATCTAGGGGAAAAAACCAAACTAATCTCATAAGAGTACCAGGGCATTGTGGTCTCCTTGAAAATGAACAGGTAGATCAGCAAGCAAGGAAGGTTGCCAACTATACCCCTTTATGCCTTCAACCAATTTTGGGATTCTCTTGGCTAACAGCATTAAAGGAAATGGATGACAGCTAGAAAAAAACAAAACAAAAACAACCATATCAATGGAATAGTTAGAATGCAGGCCTACACATAAATACTTAGAGAAATTATAATTAACAATACAGAATGAGAAAGAAGTTCCAGAATTAAAACTTCTTAATATTAAGGACCTTGAACTTTCATTAATTACAGTTATTATAATAAGCCTAGATTAGGTGGTAGTGTGTTTACGTGGTCCCAGAAACGTGGTAGTGTGTTGACTCAACTTGAGTGGAGGACAGGAGGGCTATAAAACTAAACTAATATTTTGAGTTAAAAAAAGTTTTAATGATATTTAAAAAAGTGTAAGGTAAAATCAACCATTTTAAGCACTTATAAAAGATATTTTTACAATATTTTTTTACTCGGTGACATCCAATTCAATAAAATAATGTTAAGGTATGTTAAAACAAGTTTAGAAGAATTTTTCTAATTTATGTAAATTGTTTGAAAATGAATATAATTCATTTGTGTTACACTTCAAGTTTTAAAAAAAAATTATAGTATGAATTTGCATTTAATAATGTATTTTTAATATATATCTTCATGTTAAATATCTAGTTAGTTGTTCACGTAGGCTTCGTCGGTCGTCAGATGTATTTACCATTTCATCTTCTGGGTTGGACCGAGTCAAATTGTTCTTTTTTGCCGAGCTTNATAGAAAAATTATATTTAAAATTTAAATTTGTTAGAATGAGACATTGATTGATACATTTTATTTTATAAACTATAATAGATATATTTTGCATAAAGAGTCTATATAATTTAGTCAAATTTGATCTTCTAATTCCTTAAAACTGCCAATGTTTTGCTTTATTTCATTTTATTTTCCAGTGCTGCTTAAATTCTATTCTTAATTTTCTCATCTACAATAATTCTACTAAGAAAGAAGGAAGGCAAATTACATTTCTAATTTAATAATATCTAATGCTTCAGCTCAAAGAGACAATAACACATACACATAAATATAATTTTCTCCAATCTGTAAATTATTCAGGTCAATAAGAATGACGTACAAATCCCTGCCAACTTATAAATCATATTACCTTTAAAGCGGGGTTTCAAATCTTTGTCCTTAATAGGGAATGACTGTGTTGTAATTTTGTAAAAACTATGGTACAAACTATTGAACATTCTTCAGAAATCGTAAATAGTGTTGGCCACTTTACATCCATGTTCCTACTATACTGGAATGAAAGTTTGGTGAGGCTGTCAAAAATGGTTATATGAAAAAATTGTTGACTATAGTTAAGAAGTACTTACAAAGCGATTTTATTAGATTTTTAGTTTGATATCACTCTGGAGGGTTCACATAGAATTTTCCTTTCTGAAACAGATATTACAGAGGGACTATTTCTTCCTTATTCCATCTGATGAGTACTCTGTCTTCTAGGTGGGTGAGAAAATTTTTATTATTATTAATTTTCCAATTGATATTATTAGAAATTTTTGTTTATTAAAAGGAGTAATCTAACATATGTGTTTTAGATAATATAACCCCTCTATTCCATCCAATTCTTTAGTTGAGAAACCATTCTTTTGTGTAGTAAAAATATTTGGAGATATCACTCTCCTTTCCTTTTAACTGTTCTTAATAAATTTTGTTTTATAATTAATTCAAAATAGTGATAATTAAAAAAAATAAGAGAGATGAGAAATATTAGGAAAGTAGACCAAGTTTCAAAAAATAATATATCATGAACAAAACAATAATACATTTATTAGGAACAATAAAATTCTTTTAGCAAAATTTTTCCATGTAAATCTATTTTTCTTATTGTTATATCGAATTGCTAAAATAATTTGCTATAACCTTTAGACTTATAAAAAGATAATAATGTTATACAGTCATTAAATGTAAAAATTAATTAAAAGAAGTAAACATTTATTAAACTAATTTAAAAAAAAAAACAAGAAGAAATTATAGTAAAAAATAAATATAATTTAGAGAAGCTAGAAGTCCTCCCATAGAGGGGACATGAACATTTTTAATGGGATAAAGACAAATTAATTAAACCCTCTGAAAAATAAAAAAAATTCTGGTTTTTGGCTACTTGATGAACATCTAGAAAGCAGTACCTATTTAAATACCTAGTAAGCATTTGCATACTTTCTTAGATATTCTCTCAAATTTCTAAGAAAGTATGCATAATATAGAAAACCTTTACAAGTGGATATTAATAATAATANCTTTTACTTTATGAATGGTATTAAAAATTTTATTTTTTATTACTTGAAATGTACATTAAAATGAGTGGTAGAAGAATTTAGTTGAATATCCCCCATCACTGATACAATAGGTCAAATTCTAATTAATTAAATATTAATAGTTTTTGAAATGTACATTAAAATGAGTGGTAGAAGAATTTAGTTGAATATCCCCCATCACTGATACAATAGGTCAAATTATAATTAATTAAATATTAATATGACTAGGAATATTAAGATGGCAGGTGGAAAATGAATGGATGATTGCAGGATGTGAATAGCTCTTTCTCCAATGAGGCTAGTGAATGAACCAATTAGGAAATATTGAATGGGATTAAATAGGAATATCCTGAGAGGGGTTTGATGAAAAATAAGGGTGTATTTTGACCTTGAGCTGCTCACTCTTAATGGGCTAAATGATTACTATATCACAGATAACTGGATAGGATCTCTGATATTTATATTACATGCTTCCTTATTTTTAAAGACTGATACATATTCTAACCAAGAATTTAGTGCATTGGACTTAAAATATTCATTTAAGAGGTGTAATGGTCTTCTGTGACCTTTCTATCACCCTCAGTGGTGTAATGGTTAACATAACTGCCCAGAAAGCAGGAAACCCGGCTGAGGTAGAAGATTTTTTATTCTATTTCTTTCCATTTCTTGTATATAATTAATGTGGTATTAAATACCACAACTAAAATCAGTATTTATTTATAACAATGTATTATTTGTAATTTTTGGAAATTTTAAAATTTCCTATTTTATAATTTTAATTATTTTATGTCCACATATTGTCTGCATATGTTCTTAATATCAGTTCTAAAATCGGTTGTATTATTCAACTTTTTTATAATGTGTATTTTATATATTTTCTACAATTGTATTTACTCTAATTATGAAGAAATTTAACTTTATCAATTTGGAACTTATAACTGGTTATATTTAGATGTACGAGTATGCCCTGCCAAACCTGATCTAATAATATATTTAGGATTTCTAATATAAAATTAAGAGCATTCTATTATTAATTGCCACTGATTTTTTTAAGTTAAATCCAACCTATGACACACACCACCCATCTAATTTTGAGGGCCTACAACAAGGATTGCTCATGCTCTCATAATTTTGTCATTAACAAAAACTGGGCAAGCGTTACTTATTTATAGTATCTTTAGGGAAGGGTCATAAACAACAAGATATAGTTTTTCCATGACTATTTAATGCTCAGTTTATATTTTATGTTTGAGACAGGTATGTATTGATACTTAAGAAAAAAAAATATCAAAATGAGGTGAAGAGTAGTTCTGAATAAGTATTAAAGAGAAAATTATTTTTTCTCGGTTACTGATAAACGATGATTATGGTTACTCATATTTCATATGTATGGTTCTAATAATGTTGCATATTATGTCATTAATTTTAAAGTTATAAAAGTCCATCATGCATCATCATAGATAATGAATATTAGCATTTGAACTTTCCATGCAAAGTAAACTCCTCTTCCAATGTTTCAGTATTAAAAAAAATAAAGAAACCTTGAATATTTTATGCAAATTAAAAAAAAAAAATCACGTAATGTTTCAACAATGCTGAAAAATTGTGTAAATGTTTCCAATCAAATTTTTGGGTACTCTTACTCTTAATAACCAAATTATGTAGCTTATTGTAAATATATTATATTTACATTTTATAAAATCATTTGAAAGTTGAGTGCCAAGTTATGTTGTGTTTTAATAAAAATTAGAGTCGCTGTGGTTTTAAAACGTTTACATCAAGGTTCAGGTTTCAAGTAAATCCCTACTCTTAGCACTGCTAAGAATTTTCATATTAAGGAATTATATTCTTAAACAATGTTTTAATATTAATTATTACTACTGTTTTAATACTATAAATGTTAATTTTTATTCTCTTTAAGTAAAAATTAGGCCTATGAATCACAAAGTCTACTCATTATTAGTTTTCAAGTTAACAACCCATAGTCACTAATTTATGATAATCATTGTAATGCAATATACAAGTTATGTTGTGTGTTAATAAAAATTTAGAAAGATTATTAGAAATTTTGAATCAAGAGTCAGATTTCAGGTTGACACCCAATCCCTTAAAGTGATTTTACTGATCTGCATAAAGCACAATGCAATGGTTATTTAAATGTTAAAATGGAGAGTTTTTGATCATAAAGATTATTAGAAGAGAATTTTTTGGGGTCCGATATCAAGGTTGGTAAAAAAAATACATTTAAAAAAAATGCATTTTTTAAAAATCTGCCGATGTTTCGGCTTATATTGTAAGTCACCTTAAGGGCTGTTGATGTACAGTCTTGAGAAAACGTGAGAAAAAAAAAAAGATAAAAATTATTTACATTATTATTACATAAACTTAATGTAACTAGAAGGAAGAGGATATGAAATACTTTGGAAAACAATAACAATATGGGTAGCAAGTACCACATTTACCTATCATGAAGGCGAGAAGGAACCTGTTGTTATCCGGAACAAAACTGCATGACTGAGAGGTAAGAAGTAGAAATTGGAAAAATGTACTGGTGAAGAGTAGGGGATGTAAGGTAGTAGGCATGAGGGGATCCCCCTCTAAATTTTGTAGATTTCATATAAAACCCCACTTCTATAAGTTCTATTTTTAAAAGTAACTCTTGAAATGTATCTTCTATCAGTAAATAAATCAGTGTTGAGTGTTACTAATTTAAACTAAATAATATGCCCATTGCACCAAAAACTTTACGTGTGTTTACATAGGCTTCGACAGTCTCAAGGAATATTCATAAATACTTCCAGGCTTGAGCATATAGTAAAGTTTCTTCTTGCTAGGCTTTTGCATCTCAGGTGATGGCTCCTTCAGGGCTCAAAGTAGAATGAGCTTTTTACTTTCAGCCCTGAAGAAGCCATCTCATGATGTGCGAAAGCTTGGCAAGAAGGACTTTACTACGAGGTCATGCCAGGAAGAAGTATTTATCAATAACTTTACATTTGCCACTTCAAGTAAACCCCTATCCATACTAACATATTTTGCTCAATTATGAACTCAGCCTTTATTTTACATTTAAAAGGGACATGCCAATGAATTATGGCAAAGTAATAATAGTATTAATAGCAACAATTAATAATAATAACAAAATGTCATTTCTAGAAAAGCATTTACATTTACTTAGGTTTAAGTCAGGGCCAAAATTATATTGAAGGAAGGTTGACAATTTTCAAATGTCCATTGATGAGGATTGGATCAATTAATATGTTATGGGGTTGTTGACATGAGAATTGTCTTGCCAGTTTCTATAATGGGGCAGGATTTGCTTCTGCTTATGTATCAAGGCAATATAAAAGTTCCTTGTTAAGATGGATTTGTGAGAGTACCGGAAGTGAGCTTTGCTCTTTTGAGTTAATATCTTGAAGAGAAAGGCCGAAGCTAACGGAAGTATTGTTCTAGATGGTAGAGAGGGCTTTGTACATCTTGTTCTGGGCACAATCGACTCAGAAAAATAAATAGATGATATATTACTGTTGTATCTCTGTGTACATAGGAGTATGCAGAATTGTATTCATAATAGATTTGGTTGTAAGAAAGGATTTTTCTGTTGGGGAGTTGATCTCCTTGAAGAAACTATTTTTATAGGGACCCAAAATCATTTGTTTTAGGTTAAAATCATAAAACTATCAACTAGGTATTTTCTGAATGAGGGCTTACAGAAGACAAGAACAACTGTTCATTTTGACCCATGTATGGGTGTGTGTGTGTTTTATATATTCCTTTGCATCTAATATTTCTTCATTCTCTCATTTTCTTCTACACTCCTCTGAGAAGAAGATGGGTTTTAGTCTAAGTTTGTATTTCTCTACGAATCTTATATTTTCATACATATGTATATAGAGTTTAATATTTTATGAGCAGTAGGTTTCATTGGTATGAATAGAACAAAATATATATTTTGTGAGTAACATAATATATATGTTGACTTCAGCAAACTCTCTACAGGCCATAGTTTTCATTATTTTGTACTCAATGAAATAAATGCATATTGATTTTAAATGTAAAAACTTAAAGGATAAGTTCTTTATTTAGCAAAATTGGACTATGGAGAGGGGGGGGGGAACATGCTTTGCCAAGTGCTAGTAGAAAAGGCTTTATGAATGTAGTGGGTATAATATTTAGTTTAGGGTAATGAAGTAACATGTTTGTTTATTGAAAGAAGATATAGTTTAGGAGTCAAACAGCGAAATAAATAGAAGTGGTGATTCATCTGAACCAAAAATTCAACTATGCCTTTCTTTAAGATCAAGAAGTATTTTTTTTTTTTAATGAAATTTTAAAGTGTAAATTGAAAGACTATGTTTTCATTATAGAGAGGAATTAAGAGTAGAAAAATTTTTCTGTGCCATAAATTTTGTTTTTATGGTATAGAAGCTGAAATTAATTGTTTTTCTCAATGAAATTTGGCACATCGCTTTGAAATGTAATATGAATTCGTGAGTGTTATTAAGCGAAATCGGATGACATGAGTGGAGATTACCTGAAATTTCAAGCGACAGTAGAATATTTTTCTCACTTTAGCGGGCGTAATTTATATAAATATTGTATTTGTTGTGTTATTTAATCCTACAACAAATAAAATATTTATAAAAAGAAATAAAAGCAAAAATACGAGTCTAAAAAATAGCTGATAATGTTAACTTCGAGCATAAAACGATATATTTCGTCGGGGTTTAAACTCCCAGTAGATTGCGGTAAATTTAATGAATTATCTGGCTAGCCTCGTGGGTGCAAACGGTAGCATGCCAGCCCAGCAAGCTGGAGATCCGGGTTCGAGTCCCGGCTGAGGTAGTAAGATTTCTTTATTCTACCCCCTTGCATTTATTGTATAAAACCAATTTGGGATTAAATACCACAACAAATACAATATTTAAAAAAAAATATAAGCTAAAAAACGAGAGTATAATAAATAGCTGACAATGTTAGCTCCTTCGGTGGTGTAAATAGTGCCAGCCCAGCAAGCAGGAGATCCGGGTTCGAGTACCGGCTGAGGTAGTAAGATTTCTTTATTCTATTCCCTTGCATTTATTGTATGTAATTTATTTAATTCTCAATATAGGTGATCTACTAAACTGTTATCCAATTTGAGACACCAAACGAAAAGTTATCTATCTCTCTTTTTTTTGTCATTAGCATTTGTTTTTTTATTAACACTAAATCTTCGCTAACTTAACTACCCTATCTTACAGTAAATAAAAGTGTGTATTAGTTTGACAGGTTATACCAAAATCAATAATTACTATATAAAATGATTTTTAACATCAGATATAAGTATTGAATTAAATTTATATGCCACGAATTTAAAACATTGTTCATTAAAAAATAAGAGGGATTTTAAAGAATGTCATTTTTACTCAATAATTATCTCATGCTTTGTTAGGTTACGGATCGCCACCATTATTAGGAATTACTCTTCATAAGCTTTGATCCAGAGGAATTCACTAAGTTTGCACAGTTATTGCGAGACTTTTTTTATTTCATTGGCAAATACTTGTTCAGTTTCATTGAGCTAAAATAAGTATTACGGGATAAAAATAAAAATAAATTAAATTATTTTAAATAGAT
>KZ807135.1:345264-370891 GCA_000696205.2 Oncopeltus fasciatus
GCCACCTTCCGTCTCGGAGCAGTCACTCAGCGACGCCTCAAACCTAGACTATTTTCTCTATTTACTCTTTTCACATCCAGGACCTCACCTACAAACACCATGAACGTCTGCCGCTGTCTTCAGGAGCTGCCACCTTCCGTCTCGGAGCAGTCACCCAGCGACGCCTCAAACCTAGACTATATCAGCATATGCTATATATCAGCATATATGAGTATATACTACTTTAATAATTTTATTGTATTTTTGTTTTCTTGTGTAAATGGTATAGTATTTATTGTATACATACCATATCTTCCATCTTGTGTAAAAAAAAAACAATTGTTTTGGGCCAAGAATAAAAATATATTTCTTCTTCTTTAAACTGAAATTATAGCCAAACAGACAAATTAGTTCCAAATTGTAGATTAAATACTGACATCAGTCGAATCAGCGTTTGACGGCGGAAAAAAGAGAAGCGGTTGTTTGATGAGGGGTGACGTGGAGGAAGCTTAAGAAAAATGAGGAAAGGTTCGGGGGGGCTAAATGAGCGGGAACAGCTCGGCGCAGAAACTATACAAGACCCATAACGGGAGCGCTTCTCTGTAAAAACAGTTACCAGGCCGTAACTCAGGACGAAACAGATGACCCCTATAAAACACAAAACCAAGCCGGAGACTGAAAAAGAGGAGAGAAAGGACGGGGCGCGGAATGAACTGAGGGCAGGCCATGAAAAATACAGCCTCGTATATCAGCTGTGCGGGGAAGGAGGCTGTGTTTACGGGCAGCGTGTGTTGGTTACCCTGATCCGTGGCTTTAGCGGCCCTCAGCGGATCTCGGGACAAGATAGGAGGTGGGCTTATCGCGGGGGTGTGGGCTAGTTAGGGGTGGGTACCCCTCAGCAGCACTCTCTATCTCTCCTTGTCGTATTGGGGAAACTAGGACAGATTTCCTCAATAGAAGTCATACATAACCGTTGTATGTAAGTTACCAAGAGGAGTAAATCTACGAGAAAAGGCAACCCACAACACCCTTCAATACATACTCTTGGGAAAAAAATTAAAAAAAAATTTCATATTTTTTAAAAATAAACTGTAAAGAAAATATCTGCAGCCCCATCTTGAGATAAAAAAATAGCCTTCAGCTGTGAGAAAATGAAAAGGTTTATTTGCAAGATCATAATAAAATTTATTTGAATCGTACAGGGATATAGTGGGATTCAAATAAATAATAAAATGTGGGGTTAGTTAACCACAATTACCATCATGATGGCAATGTTTATGTCCCAGGGATCAGCCTTTACACTCTCTATAAAGTCCTCCATGAAAAATGCAGTCAGCTGAAGAACATTACTTCATAATTACAACAAATGTGTTTAGCTGTCTCTTCACAGCTATGAATCATAAACCATTATACAGTCAAAGAAATTTTGATAAGACCCTCCCAATATGCACCCACTATAGAGAATAAACTTATTTATAGCAACTGATATTTCAGATATCCCCTCCCTCCCAATATGCACCTGCTACAGAGATTAACTAATTTCACCCAATTGTCATTTTGTTTAATTTATCACTCCTATTGGTTCAGCTTTCCTCAATAATGAACTTAGCCTTTTGTTTTCTATTAAATTTACATGCCGAATTTTATTAAGAAAAATTGAAAACTGTGGCCCCTAGAGCGATAATAAGTTCTCTCTCGCGCGCACACACACACACACACACACACACACACACACACACACACACACACACCACTATTAGTGATAGTTTTGATATCGAAAAAATATCGAATCCTTTTTCGGTCTCCAAAAATATTTATCAATACTTCTTGTGGGCTGGGCAATGTCATGGTTTCTTCAGGGTTGAAAGTAGAATGAGGACTAAGCAACAATTTAATGTTTTCATTCGATTAGCTACCTTCCTCTCTCCACGACCTCCAAAATTGGTTGACTGGGAAAGAAAAAAAAACCTAAAACACAGTATAATAGTTTGATATGGATTAGGTTATCCGGAATTAAATTTTTTGAATTATAATTCTTTTTTTGGTGTTATTTAGTTTATATTTGAGCAGAATGAAAATAGGTATGTTAAAAGAAAGAAAAAAAAAGAATTCTTCAAATACATTTTTTTTTATTAGAAAAATTATTTTATTAAGAGCGGCTTATAATTTAGCTAAAATTTCTACACAGTTTCAGTGACCATAGATTTGGTTATGTATTTCATTATTATTATCATAACATTATTCTAATATATTTTCTATAAACTGGAAAAATGGAGTGATCGGATTAATGTTACTTGAGACATATTTTAATAGTTTTGTCAGTTATAATTTTTATCGGAACAGATTATGAGACTACATTATTCAATGTTGTACTTAATTATCTTTTAAATATTAATTATATTTAAAAAATCGGAACAAGAAGTGAAATTTTAAAATGAAGCGTACTTTTCAATAGCAAAATTTGAAAGATTCTTAGCTTAAACAACTATTCCAAGCTGACATTTTTGTAGCACTAGTTAAAACATGTAGCTTTGAAAAAAATTAATTTTTCATTTTCGTAGATTGATTATATTGAAACAGAAGTGTTTTTCTTATGTAATTTGAAAATCAAGTATTTTTTTTTTTTTTTTTTTAAGGAATGAAGAATACGTTTACTGTGATGTTTCACTCCTATAATATGCGAAATGATGTTTTTGGTATGCTGCATGTAAAAAATCGCTTGACTACCAATTAACCATTGGTTTGTGAGTAACCATTCGCTGTTTTCTCTCCTTTTGAAAAAAAAAACAATTTATTCTGAGGAAGGACGAACCCCTTTAGTAGCTAGCACGAAAAAATTGTGTACAATTTGGAATTGCATTTTTTAATAACGTCCTCGCTGCATTTCCTAGTCTCTGTGCTTTTCAGGGTCCCAGTAACAGCTAGGAGAAAAGTCTTGGCAGGATATATAAAAGTCTTTGTCTATTGGCATTGAGGATATCTCAAAAAGAGTGTCTGACATAGCTCACAGGCAAAGAGATTATGAAGATCTATAAAACCAAAAAGAAACAAACAAATAATATAAGACTCTAACAAAATAAGCTTACCCGATCAAACGACTTGCACTTCATAGAAATCCTTGTCTGAAAATGTATTATTGTTAGGAGTTTTGTAATTTTGGTTTTTGTAAATCAAGTTTATTTTGCTATTTCTTCAACAATAGAATTATCAAGTCATTTTAAGAAACTCGTTATTTTCTTTAAGAAGAAAACTCTTTCGGGGAGCACTTTTCATTTTTTTTTCCCGCCCATCATTATCATTTTTTTTATATTGCAATTTGTCATGGATGATGTAATTCTTAAGATGTCAATTTTGATAGCAATGAGACATTTGGAGGCCGCTGAAATAACATAGCGTCACAAGATAGGAATTTAGTGGGTCACGGTGCTGGGAAGATTACGTAGTCCGACATTAGTCAGACTGAGAGACTTCAAGGTTTAACTGCACTGCGCCAGGTAACTTGAATTATTCGTCTGAGCTTATTTCATTCACATATTCCGTCCATGCTCAGACACTTGGTTAGGCTTGGATATGGCGTTGATAATTGTTAGAGAATTTCAAATGTCACACCCGCAAGAAAGTACTCCAACATTCAAAGTTAAAGTTCTTCCACAGAGACCCATTAGCCTAAGTCCTGTCCATGAACTGTCAGAAGAGTACATTAATGGTTCGAAGAGGAAGAGAAAATTAAGCAAAAGCAATCACTAACAATAATGTTATTATTGAACGCAACAGGTGCGAATGTAATCAAAGTTACATAACATTTTAAAGATGAATGCATATTAAAAAAGCTAATTAAGAATAATTTAAGAAGGAACTCCCTCGGAATGTAGAGACAGTATTAGTGAACTAAAGTTCTTCTGGCTTTCCGAATCAAATTAGTCATATACTGTTTCAAAAAAGTTAAGCCTCGGATAATAGTGATAGTCAGTTCAAATTAGTCATTTACTGTTTAAAAAAAAAGAAGCTAAACCTAGGATAATAGTGATAGTCAGTTCAAATTAGTCATTTACTGTTTAAAAAAAAAGAAGCTAAACCTAGGATAATAGTGATAGTCGGATCAATTGGTCATTTACTGTTTTAAAAAAGTTAAGCCTCGGATAATGGTGTTAGTCGGATCAAATTAGTCATTTGATGATTTTAAAAATAATTAAGCCTCGGATAATAGTGTTAGTCGGATCAAATTAGTCATTTACTCAATTAATGCGAGGGAATAGAATAAAAAATCTATCTGTCCCAGCCAGGACTCGAACCTGAATCTCCTGCTTTCCGGGCCGGAATGTTTCCATTACACCACCGGGACGAGCCAGATAACTTCCCAACACACTAGCGAGAGCCTAACCCACGAGAAAGACGAATACATCGTATTATACTCGAAGGAGCTGACATTGACTAGCTATTTTTCGACTCACATAATTTACTTTTTTAATTTTCATTTATAAATATTAATTTAGTTGTGGCTTATTAGCCCACTTAAATTTTAAACAATTAATGAGAGGGAATAGTATTCTATTCCTATAATATAAAATTTATCTCTCCCAGCCAGGACTCGATAATAAACTCCTTCGAGTATAAGACGATGTATTCGTCTTTCTCGACGGTTAGGCTCTCGCTAGTGTGTTCGGAATTTATTAAGTTATCAGGTTCGTTCCGGTGGTGTAACGGAAACATACCTGCCCGGAAAGCAGGAGATCCAGGTTCGAGTCCTGGCTGGAACAGATAGATTTTTTATTTTATTTCGTCTCATTTATTGTTTTTACGTGGTATAATAAACCACAACTGAATTAATATTTAGTCATTTACTGTTTAAAAAAAAAGAAAAAAAAAAAAGTTAGGCCTCAGATTATAGTGATATTAGACTCAAATTAGTAATTTATGTCTCTAATTATCCGAGTAACATCGACCTATTCAAATCTTGCGGAAAAGTATTTTAAATTTCAACAAAATATCCAAGTAACTCCAACACCACTAAAATATCAAGTCAGACCTTCCCTCTATTACCTCATTCTAACATTTATGATCTATTACATTTATCTTAAAAATGTAATAAATCATAAATATTAGGAAATGATTCTTTTCGCCCCCTGTATTCCGTCAAAGTTTTCGTAACAGTAATAATGGGGAAGATATCACAAATAAAAAAAAAGTGGATCTTCCTCTCTGCCTCTAAACCCCACTGATTCAAGCTCAGTCAAAAATGACTTCTTTAAAAAATTTTGATAGAGTCTTAAATACAGAATTTAGCAGAATGAAAATAGGTATGTTAAAAGAAAGAAAAAAAAAGAATTCTTCAAATACATTTTTTTTTATTAGAAAAATTATTTTATTAAGAGCGGCTTATAATTTAGCTAAAATTTCTACACAGTTTCAGTGACCATAGATTTGGTTATGTATTTCATTATTATTATCATAACATTATTCTAATATATTTTCTATAAACTGGAAAAATGGAGTGATCGGATTAATGTTACTTGAGACATATTTTAATAGTTTTGTCAGTTATAATTTTTATCGGAACAGATTATGAGACTACATTATTCAATGTTGTACTTAATTATCTTTTAAATATTAATTATATTTAAAAAATCGGAACAAGAAGTGAAATTTTAAAATGAAGCGTACTTTTCAATAGCAAAATTTGAAAGATTCTTAGCTTAAACAACTATTCCAAGCTGACATTTTTGTAGCACTAGTTAAAACATGTAGCTTTGAAAAAAATNAATATAAAAGTTATAAAGCGTTTTACACCTAATGTTTTTCATACATTTTCTCTTATCTCAAAGATATTGATGATTTTTCTAATTAGTCATTCTTTGATCCGCCCCAGGACTGTTTTAATTATTATTTCGTCAAAAAAATTTGTATTAATAAGTCTATTTTCCCTTCACCACGATCTTAATATCCCTTTTGTTCGAGACTTCATTTCTTCCCGCTTCACCCTTTTCTACAGTAAACTGTCATACCATACTAATACATTAGTACAGACCTTGTCTTCCAACTCCAACCCCTGCAACCCTCCCCGTCGACTTAAACGAAGATGACCCCGTGACTTCCTGGGGACTTAGTCTGTAAATAATTTGAGAGTGGTGTCATTGGTCACCTTCTCTTCTCATGTGATTGACATTGAATGTCATTTTTACTTTTCACCATAATCAAATTACAAAATGTTTTTATTTAACAGAATGTAATAAATAAATAAAATATAATAATTTTTAAAAAAATCGGATGTATTCGTCAATATATTTAGTTCTTCCCGAATGACATCCGTTTGGATCTCGGTAGCACAATTGGTAAATGCACCGGCCCGGATAGCAGGAGATCCAGGTTCGATTCCTGGCTGGGACAGTTAGATTTTTTATTGTGTTCCCTTGCACTAAAAATTGTTAAAATCTTGCAACTAGTGATTCGGAAAAAGGACTGAAACAAGCGGTTTTCAAATCCCAATCTTGGACCTTCGCCATGCGAGTAGTTCACATATGTATACACTTGTATGGAATTGAGGGGATGCGACAAACGTTTGGAGGATGGTGGTAGCATGATTTCCTCTCGGGGATCATGATACAGGAAGGGACAAAAACAAAAAGTTGGGGGAAGGGCAAGGACTGCGGGGACGGAGGAGTTCGCTGTTAGTCCTGGTTAATCTAAATTAATATACGAGAGGGCTGTTCCAAAAGAAGGGCAACAGGTGTACACTAGCCCGGCATTAGGGCAGCCCTACCCACATATATCAGCTGTTTGCTTACTCTTTCATAAGCTCTTAAGTCGTCCCTGCCTGTTTACAAAACTTTTTATTTTCTAAAATATAACAACCTGCTTAAAACTTTCCTTAAGGGTGGTAACCCACCCATTTGTGAGGTTTCTGTGGACAACCTCCAACTACCAAACTTATATTTACAGAGTGCCTGAAATATAAAGAAACAAGGAAGAAATATAACTTAAATGGGACTCTAGACGAAATTCTATTGGACGGCGATAAAGTCATCGACTCTGTAATGAACTTTCTGAAAGAGGGCAGGCTATTAAATCTTACCTAGATGCATTTTCAGTATTACGTTCCTTTTACATTCTCTCTCAACTTTTCTTTCTAATAAATGTCATAGTTTCTAAGCACAGAGAAATTACTATCTACATCCACATAATAACTTTTTTCATTAACAATATATTACACGTCATCATGACTAAGAAATTCTTCTTCTTGAAAATATCTTCCCGCTTCTTATAATATCTTCCTAGCGTTAATGACCAAAGGTTGACACGCCATTAAAAAAACAAAAAAAAACTTTCTGAAAGTAAAAACCTTCATGGCCAACTTTTATTTCTTTTTTATTCTTTCTTTTTTCAAAATAAATTCAATGATCTTTAAATACAATCATTAGTCAAATGCTCTCTTTGATCATTTTAAAAATTTAAAATCAAAATTTTCCTAGGTAGTGTGAGAAGCTAGTTAAATCACAATCAAATATTGAGTCTGCCAGAGTGTTTAAAATTATTATTAAATTTCTACTTTGACACATTGACATAATACATAAAAATCGTATTGTATTATTCTGCTAATTAGAAAATACATATATATACAATATCTGATTGCAAAACCTCAAGCATCTGTAGTATGCTATGCAAAATAAAAAACACAACAAATTTATCCATTAAAGGATATGGAATACTCTACAGATAAGATTAAATGAATAGTTTGATCTTAAAAAATGAAAATAGCAATAAGGTTAAAAAATAAGATTGGTAAAGGTGCTCTAAACTGTTTGGGATAGAGGACTGAGGAATAGTAGAATAATAAAATATCCTCTTTAATGTTTGTTTGTAAAAATATTATTCAACAAAAACATTGGAAAAATATGTTTTTCAACAACAATGATCTAGAGACATTTGGCAAAACACTAGTAAACCGAACATAATAACATTCAATTTCTTCTTCCAAAGTACTCCTCCTCTCCTATTCTTCTGATTTTGGGCAAAATAGTATTCATTCAAAGATTTATAGTAGAAAGTCCAAAACCCAAAATTTGTTTCAATATTATAAAAGAGTGGTGTCACTGGTCACATTCTCTCCTCATGTGCTTGTTATTAATGTCTTTTTTTTTTTTTTTTACTATTCATAGTAATGAATTTAATATGTAAATAAAGGCTAAAAAAAATATTAAAAACAAAAAGGTGCTGTCCACCTTCTTGTTTTTAATATTTTTAATAGAAGGTGTTCTCTAATTACACTTTTAAATATTAGTCTCAAAATATAGCAGGATCTAAATTTTTTTTAAAGAAATAATACATAAATTATTGTTTTTTTTTAATACTGATTTTAGTTGTGGTATTTAATCCCACATTGAGTGATTACTACGGATAAACTACCTAGCTGAGGTAGTAGAATTTTCTAAATAATATTCCCTAGCATTTCTTTCATAAGTTGCTGTGTATTTTTTTTTTTTTTTTGTTGACAATAACGAAGATATTAAAAGTAGATGTTATTTTGTAGGGGTTCAGTCAAGGTAGATCCAAAAAATACAATTTAAAAATGTGTATTTATTAAGTACTTTCCAACGTTTTGGCTTACATTGTAAGCCATCTTCAGGCTATCATGAAGGCGAGAGGGGACGTCGTGTCATCAGGATACGTCGTGTCATATTCATGACTGAGAATAAAGTCACCAGTATCCCATATCCATCCATATTTAAGAAATACACATTTTTAAATTGTATTTTTGGATCTATCTTGACCGAACCCCAACAAAATAACATCTACCAATAATCTCTACGGTCAAATACTCTCCATTCGAAGACATTAAAGATTTTTCAATTCTTCAAATTCCTCTGAGGAACCGTTTCAAAACTGTTTTCGGTAAATTTTGTATGTAGTGTTTAGTACACAACGCTATTTATTTGATTGTCAGATTTTACTTGTTTTGAAATGCAAAACTTACAATTTTTAGAGATGACAATGATTTTCTTAGATATTTAATAAAATTGTTATTTTAATTATTATTTATCAATGATATTATGAAAATGGGAGCGGGGGTTTACCAGGAACCTTCTAGTTTAAATATTGAATGTAGCTAATAGCTAACGAAATATTCAATTATCAGAATCTAATAAAATGATGTATAATTTATTTGTATCCTTATATTTATCAAAATAAACCAGATAGGAATGAACATTCACTTAAAAAACAAAGTAATAATTGCAATGTGTTTTTTGTGAATCAATAAAATCACATTATTTGGAACGAAGAGTAACCTGAAATTTAGCGTTTCATTAATATTTTTGTGCCTTCTGTTGCTGTGGATTTATATATAAATGCATCGTGACTTGCTTAGCACTAAAATAATAATTAAAAATCAATAATTATTAACTAGCAAATTTGGTTGGATGAGAGTCGTTATTAACCTAAAACATTAAATATGATAAGGAGCATTTTAACTAACTCATGTCATCTCTTCTTCTATCTTGCAAACGGTTCTGTGAATGAACAACTCCAGGGTTGCAGAGTGTCGAAGGTAAATGATTATGGAATTGTTGTTAAGGTTTAATGCCTACTAACGGCACAAAGTGTGAGGACAGGAATGAAATAAGTCATCCCTTGGTACCTATGTTAATATATGTACAGGTGAAGTCAGTATAGAATAAATGTGTAAAATAATTACATTATTTATAGAAGGAGTAACAATTGGCATAGAATGTGTGATGCTGAAATGTAATGAATTTCATTATAAAAGAGATGAAGAGTAAACAATTAATGAGAGGGAATAGACTAAAAAAATCTATCTGTCCTAGCCAGGAAACGAACCTGGATCTCCTGCTTTCCGGGCCGGCGTGCTTAACCATCGCACCACCAGGACGAGCTAGATATCTTATTAAATTCCCACTACAATAGCGAGAGCCTAACCCACGAGAAAGACGAGAACATCGTCTTAAACTCGAAGGAGCTTACATTGTCCAGCTATTTGTCGACTCTCGTCATTCACTTTTTAAAATTTTTCTTTATAAATATTTATAAAGAGATGATGAGTGTTTCTCAGACTGAGAGGAAGAAGGAAAATATAAGAAAGGTCATAGAAAATATGTAAATAATGAGGAAGAGAGTGGTTATAAGTCCTGCAGGGAAAATGTTAAGAGTAAGAAGGTAAGTAGAAAGTAAGTGGGTTAAAGAAAGACTGGGAATGAGTATGATACGTAGAAGTTAAGAGAGTTGTATAAGATATCAAATAAAATTAAGAAAGAATGTTACAAAACATTTTGGGAAATGATAAAAAAAAAAAAGAATCGCATACTTTAAGCAAGAAATGCAAAGGGAGCCAGAAAAAAAAATCTTACTACCTCCGCCGGGAATCAAACTCGGGTCTCCTATTTTTCGGGCAGATACATCTCTCCAACTCCCCGCTCTTTATTCCAAGTTTAAACCCACAAGTAAGACGAATATATCGTCTTATACATGGAGGAAACTAACATCGACGGCTATTTGTTAGATTCCGATATTTCTTATTTAAATAATGATATTAATTGTGGTATGTAATCCCACGTTAAATTTCTTGTATAAAATTTAAGGTGGGATTACTTACCACAATTAATATCATTATTTAAATAAGACGTATATTTTAAGGTTTCAAAGTGAAAGGCAATATAAATGAGCTTCAAGAAATAAGCACAAATGAAATAGCATTGATTGAAGAGAAAATAAGAAATACTATTAGGAAAACGTTGAAGCAGAAGAGAAAATGAATTATGTTAGATGAGATACAATTAGCAAAGAGAAATCAGATGAGGAACAGATCCATCTGGCAACTGGAATTCTCCAGGAATTGAATAAGCTGTAACCAAAGATGATAAGTAATATGATAAGCAGGAAGGTGTTAGTGACAAAAAGGACAGAGAATATCTGGAGAATAGTCAAGAAGGGAAGGGGGTCAAAGGTTCTCTTGCCAACGCAGTTACTATGGACTATACTGACCACAATGCTTTTGGGACAAACAGTATTGTATTTCTTCTGATTATAATCTTACAAAAGGTATTACAAATTGAATTAAGGAAAATACTGGCATTTCAAAAGAGACTAAGCTTCACATTTTGATTGGTAAAAATGCATTGGAAAAGAAAGATATAGTATCATAAACATTATTTGATATCTATATAAAGTTTGTCCACCTAGTTACTACCACCATTTTTTAACAGGATTTATACTCCATCTCTTCCTCTATGCAGCAAAATAAAGTATAAATTAGTGAAGAATTAATGCAACAAAAAAGGAAATGAATATTCCTATAAAAATATATATTAATATAAAGTTTGTAAGTTTACGAAACATAAATGGCATTTTTTACTCCACTTTTCAAAACGTCAAATGTTCTTCCAGAAAAAAAAAGCTGAAGGGATTGGAAGATGGGATCATCTTGTCAGCTTAGGCGATAAATAATTTCCTTCATCTCTTCCAATCAATTCAGCACGTTCTTTCTGTAAAAAAAAAATTAAGGACAAAAATCGAATTTTAAAATTACCATTTTAGTAAATATTAATTTGTTTGTGGTTTATTATTCCACGTAAATCTTAAACAATAAATGAAAGGAAATAGAATAAAAAGTCTATCCGTCCCAGCCAGGACTCGAACCTGGATCTCCTGCTTTCCGGGCGGGTATGTTTCCATTGCACCATCGGGACGAGCCAGATAACTTATTAAATTCCCAACACACTAGCGAGAGCCTAACCCACGAGAAAGACGAATACATCGTCTTATACTCGAAGGAGTTTATTATTATATTATATATTCGCCTTTCTCGTGGGTTAGGCTCTCGATAGTGCGTTGGGAATTTATTAAGTTATCTGGCTCGTTCCGTTGGTGTAATGGAAACATACCCACCCGGAAAGCAGGAGATTCAGGTTTGAGTCCTGGCTGGGACAGATAGATTTTTTATTCTATTCCCTCTCATTAATTGTTTTAAAGATTACCATTTTAGGTTTCATTGATCTTAAGCAACTTAATTTTTTTCAGCAGGAAATGGAGACCCTGCCAAAAAGATGGGAGAATGTCATTAAAGAGAGAGATAGTTTTAATTTTTTTTTTTAATTAATAAACGTTGGGCCAGAAAATTTAGCTATCTATTGAATGAACAGGTTATTGAACCAGTATTGGGAGCAGAAAATGAAGAGGGAGATGTTAAGATATGAGCCAGAGTTTGGGGAGGTAGTAGAAGCAATCCAGAAAATGTGCGACCATAAAGCCCCGGGTGCGTACGGATTGTCTGAAGAACTGTTTATGTACAGTGAGTAGGTGCCGCGTAATGCCCCCTGTGACCCGGTACTCACAATATGGCTCGAAGAAAAGGTTGTTAGAGAATCGGGCATCCAGAGTACTGACGCTTCATTCAACAGATCAGTCCAGGTTATGCGGATGTCCTAGACATTGTGGCACGATCGCATACAGTCAGTAAGCGTACTGACGTCTCTTAAAGCTATAGAGAGCTGCTGCACCTATGGGAAAACAAAATACATGAATACTGGAAATGGCAGACTCCAGGAAAGACCGAGAGAGTGGAGGAGTTCGCATACCTTGGGGATCTACAAACAATGTAACTGTTGAAATCAAATATCGGATACCCTCTGCTATCCAATGCTATTTTGGACTGTTGAAACAGTTAAGAAGCAAGCTCATAAGAAGGAAGGCAAAATCCTACCTTTTCATAACACTAATAAGACCTGTTCTAACTTAAGCTTCCCAAACATGGACACTAACCAGTGAGGACTAAAAGGATCTCCTTATCCTCGAGAGGAAGATCTTACGCAGGATTTATGGGCTAGTAAGAGAATGAGGGAGTCTGGAGGGGAAAAAAAAGCTGTCCAAAGACTGGCCTACGCCATACCGGCGTCTTAAAATTCATTACATAAATATTATTTTTTTGTGGTATTTAATCCCACGCAAATTTTAACAATTTTTAGTGCAAGGGAACAGAATAAAAAATCTAACTGTTCCCATCCAGGACACGAACCTGGATCTCCTGCTATCCGGGCCGGTGCATTTTCCATTTATGCTACCGAGACAAGTCTGATAAGTTATTAAATTCCCCGCACTAGTGTCGAGAGTCTAACCTCCGAGACAGACGAATATATCGTCTTATGCTTGGTGGAGCTGACATTGTCAAGCTGTTTAAATGACGCTCGTTATTTGCTTTTATTTCCAGGTTTGAGTCCTGGCTCGGACAGTTAGATTTTTTTATTCTGTTCCCTTGCACTAAAAATTGTTAAAATTCATTACAGTTTTGGTGTCGTCGTTTCTCATGGACATCCATAAATGTTTGTATTATGCTTAGTTTTAATCCTGAAGTGCTTCGAAAGTTATATTCCCTGCTCTTATTAATCGATTTACAAAAGAGGATCGATTACTGAAAGTACTGATAAGAATGATAGCTCAACAAAACCTCCATTGATAGTGCACTGTCTTATGAACTCGAGCTGACGCAACAAGGTTATAATTAACTCTTGCTTCAGTCCAGTCTCTCAGGGGCCGGCTAGCTCCTCTCCTTTCAGAGTAGTACAAGGTTTCCAGCATGTCGGATCCGCCCTCTGAAAATCATCCGGAGGAGAGTGTCGAAAGTAAATTGGTCCCCAAGAAAATAGGCACTGGTACAAACTTCTTTCATTTGTGCTATAGTTTCGGCAAGCATCTCAGTAAAGTAGCTATTGTCTACCTATTTGGCTACTTCAACATAAGTCCCGCTTGGCTGTTGGGGCCACTTGTCCTGACTGTCTTGAGAGAGGAATGGGGGAAGGAGAAGGAATTGAAAAGGACAGTAGCTAAGGCAGCGGCTTTGTCAAACGAAAAAGATGTAATATTAGCGAGGGTGGATGACCTCCCTTCTTGGGTAAGTGTTTGCACATATCTTTAAATATTTGCCTAGAAATAATTGATAACACTTAATTAAGAACTTGTTTTTCCTGGCATTTTGTTTACTGATTCTATTGATGGAACATTCAAATTAGAAGATTACAACTTTTACTAAATTAATTGTTTCTATTTTAGTAGAATTGCTTTTTGTTCATCTGTGGAATTGCTTTTTTTAATGTCCAAAAAATGTGTGTGTATATATACACACACATGAATATGTGTGTGTATACACACACACACACACACACATATACATGTAGTCATATTTCAACACGGATATTTAATATAAAAACTTAAATCAAAATTTGGAGATAAATTTGTTGACTGTCAAGTTATATGAAGAGGATTATCAGGAATTCTTCAACTACCAAGACCAAATTCATGATAATCCTCTCTTCACT
This sequence comes from Oncopeltus fasciatus, assembly GCA_000696205.2. Taxonomy (NCBI): domain Eukaryota; kingdom Metazoa; phylum Arthropoda; class Insecta; order Hemiptera; family Lygaeidae; genus Oncopeltus; species Oncopeltus fasciatus. Next base: position 359,562 of record KZ807135.1, read on the forward strand.
TAAATCAAAATTTTGATAGCATTATTAATAATTTTTGATCTGTGATACACCTACTCATCTTTAGTTCTGTGGTTGATTTATTATTTATTGGTCCTTTAATATTTCCCTACCTATATATATATATATAAGTCTATCCATACATTTAATATATACTTGTATATATTAGCATGATATCCAATTTATTTTTCTTGTTTGTATTTCCAGCATCCTTCAAAATGTTAAGCAAATTTCAAATTAATTTATTATTTTAAAAAATGTCACGAATTTGGTAAAAACCTAGGTGTAGATTAGGAATGTGTGTGATTAAAAAATATAATTAATGATTATTGAGAGGGAATAGAAAATAAAAAACTATCTGTCCCAGCCAGGGACAGATAGCTGGCTGGGACAGATAGTTTTTTATTTTCTATTCCCTCTCAATAATTGTTTGAAATTTTCGTGGGATAAAATACCACAACTAAATTAAATATTTATAATTAATGATTTTCCTCTATGTGTTATTACTTGGTATATAATAATTTTTTTTTTTTTTCATAATGTTTATTATGAAATTAAAATGTATTCTAGTAGAATGAATAACTACTTTAAATTTGGGTATAATTTTCAATTTATGATATTTGTTTTTATGTGTGTGCGTTATTATGTGTAAGTGTGTTTATACATGTTATTATTACTTAATTTTTTTAGTAGCTGTTATAAAAACTATATTTTCTGTTTTAGGTTTTTTTTCCTGATATCGAGAGAGCTGAATGGGTAAATAGGGTAAGAATTTTGTAGTAATGCATTGTAATAAATAATTTCTATATGTAAAATCAATGTTTAAATGGTTGTCAATTTAAATTGTTTATTTAGATTCTCAGTCAGTTGTGGCCAAATGTCAACCATTATGCCAAAGATTTGATCAAAGACTCAATTGAGCCTGCTATACAAGAAACACTTCAAATGTACAAAATGTCAGGATTTTCATTTCAGAAAATGCGTCTTGGATCAATTGTAAGCTATGAACATAGTTATTAGTTTATTTATAGTTATTAATTTTTGCTCGCTTCATAAAATCTTCAGATTTTCTTTGAATATTTTCATTTATATGTGCAGAATATTTGTATTTTATTTATTATTTTTCTGCAGTACTTTGAATGATATGTATATATTTTTTCTATTATCATAAGCATTTAATTATAAACAATTCAATTCAGACTAATATTATTTCAATAATATAATCAAATATTATTTTTCTTGTTTTAGCCTCCACGAGTAGGTGGTGTAAAAGTATATGATAAAAATGTTTCTCGTGAAGAAATTATTATGGATATGGACATTTTGTGAGTATCTTAATGATGATATTCATTAAATTAGCTTATGCCCACTTCCCTGAGTGATCCCAAACCCTCCTCCAAATAGATCTTCGAATCTTTTCAGCAACCTTCATTTTGAATGGGCTTATCTGATTTTAGACCCATATATATTAAGAAAGATTATTTAAAATTTGTCTCTGATTTTTAATTTTGCAACTTCAGTGACAGTTTGTTGTAAGGGATTGTAAAAAAAAAAATAACTAAAAAATAAAATGGCAGAAATAAATATGAAATTTTACCTGTTGGATACAGAGGAAAAAATAAATCAATAATTTTTTCTCCTGCAGTACCTTGCATGGGAAATACATTAAAATAATGGTTTTGAATAGGTGGTTGAATGTAAAAAAAATTTTTTTGTATTAGAACAGTTTGGTTACTTTTAGTGAAATAATATTCTGTAAACCTTTTTGAGTTATCATGAAATTACTTTTTGTCTTTTGGTTGGTTAGATTTTGTAAAAACACATTTATAAATAAATTGTGTGAAGTATATTTTTCAAAATTACTTTGGTGGTACCTGGACTGTCATATTCTTGACATCACCTTTCTTTTTTTGTATTGAATGGAAGGAATATAATTATAGGTAAAAGAACAAATATATTGAACATTAGATTTATAACCAATGAATACAAATAAAGTAGTTAGTTCCTTTAAGTAGAAGTTAGGAGTAGTAGAGCAAAAAAAGATTTTTAGTTTTTTTGACCTTAAAATTAGGAGCAACAACAGGAATTGATAGTGTAGGTTATTGGAATAGTTTCCTTTATGATTGACTACCCTCAGTATTTTTTCAGTCAATAAAAAGACCTTGTTGACTTTTTAAGTTTTTTTAACTTTTTTTTTTCCCCCTGATTATGTGATATCTTTATAAAGAACAATTGATTATACTCATTCTACCAAGACTTCTGCTTTTGAAGAATTTTTTTCATTCCCTATTTTATTGCAAAATTTAATCAGCCTTATAATATTGCATAATATCAATTAATTTATATTGTAATAAACATTACAAAACTTTTTAAAATATAGAGTCTTTCGTCCATTATTTGCCTTTCAAATATTAAGCTTTCTTTACTTTTCTTTCAAAGTAATTTGTAGCAAACTATTACAGCATTGACTATTTTTATTTTATTTTAAATTTAAATTGTCTCTGAAGAAATTTCCCATAATCACATCAGCCAAACAATTATTTTTTCTACATTGTGTTACTTCTAGGTTTTTGTTGGTAATAGGATGATATTACCTCAAAAAATATTCAAATGAAAAAACCACTGGATATTATTCTATAATAAATAACCAGTATCAAGTCTGTTTTTAGCTAGATGTCATTCCAGAGCACTGTGGCATTGTTTAACAATGTATATCTTTCATAATACTCATCAGATTTAATATTTAATTTTTTAGTTTTTTTTAAATTGTTCAACTTTTGAATCTAATGCATTATTAGGTTTTTATATTGAAAAATAAATGAGTTATATGTTTTCTTGTTTCCCAATTTTCAGTGATGTCTGTCATATTTCATTTTACTTTAGTATCATAGAGCATAAAATAACCATTTATTCCTCTGATTCATGCCTATTATTTTAATCTTGATTTTTTTTATGTGATCAAATTTGATTTTTTAAACATATGTTTTACAAGATTTTGTTTCAGATAAAACAATTTCTATATAATAACTAAAATATACAGTGTAATGAAAATAATTTATTTCTCTTAGGGTCTTCATTTATTAAAAAAAAAAAAATTATAATTATGAGAAAGGATTGGTCGGGGATTCTATCTTGGGATTTGAATAAATATAAAGTAATTTGTACAAAAGTTTTTTTTTATTGCCAACATTTTGGTCTAAATTTCAGGCTTTTTCAGGGCCTTATTTATGTTTATGAAAGAAATAAGCAAGCAAAATATAAAATCAGGTCTCACTAAATAATAAAAAATGTAAATAAATAATGTAAAAATATGCCTGGAAAACATGTAAATTGTAATTTAGAAAATTTGCGACCTTCCTCGCTTTTTTGTAATTTAACTGTAAATTTGTAAAAAGTTGAAGGTAAAATAACTTTAAACATTTTGAAATAATAATTAATAGAACATTTTTTATTAATCTTTATTTAAAATGTACCAGTACAATGCATTACAATATTTTTAAATGAATGTTTATTCTTAATGTTCATTTCTCAGGTAAGAAAAAGCCTGTTGGTGAAACCTTACTGTCTTGACCACAATTATTAATAAGTAAATTCACTAGAATTAATTAAAGTTAATAAAGCTTATATAAGAATAATAAGTAATGAGCTTTTTACAAAATGTCCCTAGGCTGCATATGCCTGATTCGGCGGGGATTATGGTGAGGGATGAAAGATGACGATAGGGTACTGATGTAGGGATAGGGGGTGTTATTAAAGATTTGTTTGGTTCAACAGGTGTTTAGCATTGTAATCTTTTCTCATGTTGAGTATTGGTCCTTTGGAGGAAAGGAAGGACAAGTGGGTATCGGAAGATAAGGACTTGCTTGGAGGACAGTATATGGATTAAATTTCAAGTACTAGTTGGAATGAGAAATTTAGGGTAACTTAGGGATACTGCAGACAGTCAAGGGATGGAGGATTTGGGTTATAGCAAATGAGGATTTCTGAGTTCCTGAAGCTGTTTCATATATGTGATCCATCATAAGTAAGTCATTTCAGTAAGTCAGACACGTGGAAGTGTGTCTGTTACTTATGGGTTTCAGGAAAAAGGGCTACATCTTTTTCTTCTAAAGTAGAAATGAAAAGTCTGTTTGAGTTCCAAAGAGGATTTAAGGCAAGGTGAATCATTAATGGGATTTTTGGATGTTTTATAGGAATTAGGCTAGAGGACTTAGATAAATAAAAAAAAAAGTAGCTAAACTAGTATGATAATAGAATACTCCCAAATCTCTGGCAAATTCCTGAGAAGTATAGTTTCCTACAATGAGATCTCTAGTCCTAATCAGGGAACACACATGAAGCTGCCCTCATAACATTTAAAGTAATTATAACACAATTTTATGCATATATTCTGTATTTAAAAAAAAAAATGCTGTACATTAAGTTTTTGTTTGTTTAATATATGGACAAAAAATCGAGAATTTAAAGTGAAACAGATGAAAATTAAATTTCACTATTTTTATAAAAAGCAGAGTATTTATGAAAATTTATTAGTGCAAAATTTGAATAATTGTTTTTATAATATATCATTATAAAATATTATTTAGAAAAATAAATGTCCACAAAAATTAAGAGCGAGTCTGGGTTAGATGTCTCTTTAATAATGAAAAAAAAATAAATTTATGTTAGAGTACTTATGCAACATTGTTTATCTACTAAATGCCTAATGTGAAACAATCATTTGCTAATTGAGACTAGTAGAGCTGAGCTTTCAATTTTAGCAGGGTCAAAAATAAAAAGGAAATTATTCTCGAGCTATCATCTATAACAATTCCAGTTATTCTACATAATCTTGTTTTCTGGTTATAAACATAACCTGGTTATAAACTACCTTTAGCAAGTTAAACCTGCCACTATGGGTTCTAGTTCTACTTTTGGTAGGGTTTATCAAGAAATAAAAGCCTGTCCTGTGTTATTGGTTTTTAGATTGGGGTGGTTCCTACATACTTTCTTGACCCTAAGTAGATGTAGGTGAGGTAAAAAAAAAATTCAAACAATAAAAAGCCAAATAAATAAATTTATTTTTATAAAAAACACCTAATTACCGCATTTTCAATTTAGTTACCTGATTGAATACCCCAATTTTCTTAACTACATAAAACATGCTTCAATCTAGTTAAAGAAATATATTTAATTTTTCAATGCTTTTAATAATACTGAATATTTCAATGTCTAGTTATGCTGGAGATTGTGATGTATCATTTACATTAAGTGGACTCTCTGGTGGAATTAAAGATTTCCAGGTACTACTCACCCAATTATTCTTAGACTAATGTTTTTAACATTATATATATANCTTGTTGTTCTCAACAAGCTTCAATTGAAGCCCAAATTTCTCCCAGGCCTTTCTATTACCCTCTTTCACCTCTGCCTTGAACTCATTTCATTTTTCTACATAAGCCTTCCAGTCTTCCAGAGACTTGCTTCTGCAGTATAACAACCCAACAATTGACTTTAATCTTGTAGGAGTCGTTGATTTGCTAGATATGCCAGGCCTAAGGTAAGTTTTGTTTGAAAATTTCTTTTTAAATCTATGCTATTTGTTTTTTGCTATAGTTGACAATTTTAATTATATGTATAAAAAAAGATAACCCTTTGAGTAGGAAAAAAATTAAACCATCTGCCCATCTGTGACATTTGGTTTAATAATGTAATTATATAAATTCCTTTTTATTAATTANTTTATAAAATGAATATAAATAAGTAAATAAATAGTTTAAAAAATAATATTTGGAAAAACACCAAGGTATGATGTCTATTATAAGTTTATTATTAATATCAGAATAAACTAAATAAATAAAATCTAACTCTAATTTGTTTATTCATATAATTTACTAGAAATGTGCTGCTGCAGCTATAAAAACATTAAGCTTAGATACTTATAGCCAAAATAAAAATAGCAATGTATTAATACTGCAGAGCACTTATAACAAACACAATTTTCATTTATCACCAATCTGCCAGTCTTAGACTGAGATCTGTCTGATTCTCGATTGCTATACTGGTATTAGAAGAGACCATTTTATTGAAGTAAAGATGGCCAAAACAGTTCTCATAAGTTCTTTACACTCTTCCAGATATATGAGGTGGGGCAAGACATTATTTAGTTACTGATTGCTTCCTGTCATTACTTACAAGAAAGCCTACCTTACATCTCTACCAGTTGTTATACAACTCCCCCCCCCCCTCCCCTTCTATTTCTTAGTGGTACCCATTTGAACAATTCCTTTAAGTAAGTGATTTCATCATATAACATAGATGTGAATTTTTAATATTCTGAAGCATACTTTTCTTATTAGATGTATTGTTTTATTCCAGTTGATTTTACAGTTTTGTTTTATTTAACCAATTTGCATTCTTCTAAGTATGTTCATTACAAAAATAATTACTAAAATTATTCTGTGCTCTCAAAATAATCTATCACTAGCAAGAACATTTTTATTTAAAAAAAAAACCAGAAACACTGATTAAAACTTGTTTTGAGTTTAACACTAACAAAACTAGATGTGAACTCAAAATTAACTTTAAAGAAATAGAAAAAGCTCATCCAATCATTGGAATCATCCAATGCTTCAAAATTATATAATTTTATATTATGATTTTATCAATACAGTTGTGTAATCTCCTAAACTTAGATGAACACTGTTATGAATATTTTTAGTGATGTTCTTCGTAAAGTGATTGTTGAACAAGTTTCTACAATGATGGTTCTACCAAACAAGTTATCCATTGTGCTTAGTGATGCCATAACAACTCAAACCCTGAAGTTCCCTGAGCCGCAGGTAAATTTTCATTTTATGGCATCTAGCATTTGATTAAAATTAAAATTAGTTTAGTCTTTAATGTGTAATTAACGTCTTTTCTTTTCTTCTTTTGCTTTCTCCTGTGTTCCGCTAAGCGTGGAGTAGCTGCCTCTGACCATTTGTCCAATGGTCTCTATCCTGAGTCTATCCTCTCATCTCCAGCATGATGAGGAAGCACTCCTTTTGCTCTGCCAAGTCTTTCCATTTGGTCACGTTCTTCCTGGTCTTGCTTCCAGAAACCACTAGGCTCCACAGTCATCTCACATTCTGTTTACATTGCCAAACCACCTTAGTTGTTTCTCCTCTATTACCACTTTGACAGAACAGATCCTCAGTTCTTCCCACACTCTTGCGTTCCTTACTCGGTTATTCCTGGTTTTGCCCAATATGCAACAGAGGAATCTCATTTCCACAGAAGTTACTCTGCTACAATGGCGATCTAGGACTGTCCAGCTTTCCAATCCATAGAGAAGCACTGAGAAAAACTCTGATTTAAATAGCATGATTTAAGCACGGCAGATTCTTTGCTGTCCTTCAAGGCTGTCACCTTGTTTGATACCCTTATAAAAAGGCTAGTTTTAAAAAAACTCTTAGGATCTTGATTTACTGACTTGATTACACTTATCTGGTTTTGGGGAATTATTTTCTCTGTAAAGACATCTTATGTTTCTTATCTAGGGACTGAGATGAAAGCAGTCCTTAGATCTAAGAAGGCTAGGTGAACTGCTTTACCTCTATCCCATGCTTTCTCTACAATCATTCTCAGTGAGAAGATATGATCTTGGTTTGTCTGGTGGGTTTGAAACCTGCCTGTTCCTACTCCACCAGCCCTGAGCCTTTGCTCCAATATTCTTGTGTATGTATTGTGAGAGGCTTATGGGGTGATGGTTGTCTCATACACTCTGGCTACCTTTCTGATAGATAGGGATAATTATGTTATTTTCCCATTCCAGTAGTATTTTTTTAAGATCCCAAACCTTTCGGAAGAACATTTGGAGGGTCTTAACCAGTTCGTTTCTTACATATTTTGGGTCCAGTGCTTTTTCCAGTTTTGTTTTAGCAAGGGCAGCTTCGACTTCTTCCTCTGCTATGGTATCATCGAAGCCTAGGGTTTCTGGGTCTGCTGTTATAAATCTTCTCCGGCAATTCCTAAGATTCCTTTATCTGATCTTTCATTTTTCATGATAATACTCCCTCCAAACCTCCAAGATGTCCTTGTCCTCTGTTGCCAGTGATCCATGCTCATCCTTTACACTTCTCACTGGTTTTGCCTTTTTATTTCGAAGTCCTCTCGTGATATGCCAGATTTTCCTTGTTGTTCTCAACAAGCTTCAATTGAAGCCCAAATTTCTCCCAGGCCTTTCTATTACCCTCTTTCACCTCTGCCTTGAACTCATTTCATTTTTCTACATAAGCCTTCCAGTCTTCCAGAGACTTGCTTCTGCAGTATCCTTTCCATGCATCTTTCATTCTGCCAAGATCCTGTTTCACTTCTTCACTCCACCACCTTGTCTTTTATGCTGCCTTTTATTGAGCCCAAATTGTATCAATATCTGCGTCACCGTTCATTTCTTGCAGTCACCTGGAGTATGTCTATTTATTTTTTCCTTCCCTTAGCTTGCTGACTGCATTCCTGCAATGGGCTTTTTATCTCTTCTTCTTGGGCTTCAATATTTTTGAGTCTGCCAACAGCAACCTGTGGTCAGTGTTTTGTTCTGCATATCTTATGACTTTTACATCATTATCGCCATAGTTCTCGATCAATGATGAAATAGTCAATGATATTCTTTCATTAGATCTATTAATCTAATAAGCTTCCTGAGCTAAAAGCTATTGAGCTTCTCTGGTTCCAGCCTCAAATGCAATTTTGTGGATCGTCTTGTGGTTGCACCAAGATCTTCCATTGAGTAAGTTGTTTTTCACACAATTTGTCAACCTGTTTTCATTGCCATTGATACAGTCTTCACCTCTCCATATACCTATTGTACCGAAGGCTGCTTGATTTATCTAGGGGAGCTCAGTGAAGGTGACTAGTGCCCCCAGGACTAGGTTAATAGCCCCAGGAAACCTGAGACTAAAGACATTTTTTTCTCTTGTTAACCATATACTTACCAGTTAAATACTTCATTATAATTATCTTATTTATTTATCTTTAATAATTATAAACTATCTGTTTATTTAAAATTAACAAGTTTATTAATTTAATAAACATATTTGTTTATTTATCTGTAATAATAATGATAAATTTTAAGGGTGTTTTACGTGTTCATGTTATCGAAGCCAAACAACTTATGAAAAAAGATATTGGAATGCTTGGTAAAGGAAAATCTGATCCTTATGCTATTATAACTCTTGGATCAGAATCATTTAGGACCAAAACTATTGACAACAGTGTTGAACCTAAATGGGACTTCTGGTGTGAAGTAAGTTTCCTAGTCTAAATATATTTTCTTCCTTCTTTGGTAATAGTTTTTCCTTATTGTAGTTTTACATATAATCATTCTTCTTGTAATAAAAATGATACTTTTTTTTNTTTTTTTCAAATAGCTAAAATTATTTCAAGTAATTAATTTAATTTTATATTTAACAATTACAAAAAAGTTTCAATATTAAATAAATAAATAAATAATTTATAATTAAATAAATAATTAGAGCATTTATTTCTAATTAAAACTGAGTAATGGGTCATTTAATCTATTTCCAATTAAATAAAACAAAGGGCTCTCAAAGTAATCATTGCAATTACCTATCAATTTTTTTGGTAGCCCTCCAGGCATTTTTAGTTACTCCTATTGTTCTAATGGTATACAGTAATAAAAATAAATGAATTGTTGATTGAATGAAAGCACAATTACTGTTTTCCTTCTTTACACCTCCGTAATATTCTGATTTTGTTCTGTATTTTGTTTAATCTGTTGCTGGTATGGACTGATGTTATCAATGAATTTTATTTTTGAACCTCTTTCTTGTATTTAATATGCTAAACTCTTATTAATGATGAATCATAATCTTTATGAGGGTAATATGAGATAAATAATCTTCCTATTTACAAACTTGCATGATTAATTAGTACATTTTTGTGTTTTGATCTCTTTTATTTTTATTATCACTATGTTCCTGGCCACTGATTAATTATAGATGCATAAGGCTCTTATCAACATTGTCACTTTGTTCTTGTTAAGTTAAATAATTTGTTAAAACTCCATTGTCCTGTTTAATCAAAAGTTTCTAGTGGTAGAAATATAAATTATAATATTTATTTAATTTTTTACATTTACATTACATTTATTGCATGATTATTGCACTTTAAGATCCATTTGCTATTTTTCCAGACTTTTTTTTGGAAATGAATTGCAATTCAATATTAGTTTTTATATTTATGTACACTTTTTATCATTTAATTCACTTAATAATATTGTTAATGAAGTACTGTTGTCATACATAATGATTTATTTTATTAATTTTTCACATTCGCTCTGTAGCTGCTTGCTAAAATAAATAGAATTAGTGATTACATTCAGGCAGCAATTAAAGAACATTTTCATGTCCTAATTTTCAACTTTGTTTTTCTTCTATTTTATAGTTGTAAATTATTTTGATAATTATCTATTTTATTTTACATCTGTTATTTAATTTATTACCTACCCATTTCAAAAGTAAATTTTGTATTAATTATTCTCATTCTCACTCTCAAAATTTAAAGAGATCCATTTTACTTCTTTTTTGTTTTTTAATAATTTGATTTTGAAAAAGAGAAATGAAGGAAAAGTTAGTAAATATTTTCTAATAATGAGGTATTTTGTCCCATTTTAAGAAAACTAGGTAAAATTGTGAATAAAACTCCCATTAAGATAAAGTTCATTTTTAACTTTTAAAAAAAACTTTCTTTTTTTTTTTTTTTTTTACTTTTTGAACTCTTTTTGATCTATAAATATCTTTTCATCAACCTATGGTCATCAGCCTATTACAATAATGTTAGTTTTGTCAATTTTCTTGGCCCATACATAAGATAAAAGCCCAAAATTATGTATCAACATTTCAAAAACATATACGAACATCATGTCATTCAGTTTTTTTTATTTATCAAGGTAATTCACTGGTTAAATTCTAATTGAACAAGATAATATATCACCATTTCTAGAATCATCCAGCTATTTTGTTCCTAAAATGTATTTTTAAGGTGTTTCATGATCTAACATGTATGTTTTAAGTTTCTCTTAGTACTGATGATTCTAATAATTAATAAGTCGTAAATCATAACCTATCAGAGATGCTTCAATGTGCCCTTGACAAATGAACCAAAGTTTTATAAATTCTTCTTGTTCCAGATGATTAGTGTGTGAAAAAATACTACTTGAATAAAATTAAACATGACAATTATGTATTTGTTAATGAATCCTTGTTTTGAATGGAATGCATATGACGATTGTTTTTGTATACTAACATGGATGTTGCTTTATATATATAAATATATATATATATATATATACA
>KZ807135.1:371020-381257 GCA_000696205.2 Oncopeltus fasciatus
TATATATATATATATATATATATATGTATGTATGTATGTATATATGTTTTGATTATGGACAAAATGTTGCTAAAGTGACTGCAGCTAATTTTTCAAAACATCAGTTTGGCTTGGAAACCATTTTTAGAAAAGTACTTAGAGAGGACCTATGATTGTTTATTACTTAGAGCAGTTGAAGAGTTAATTTGAACCATAGTTTTTGAGGCATTGTAGCAAAACAATACCTTATAAATTATTATAAATGTTACTTGTCATATAACTTTATTAGATTCTCTCAAAAAATAATTATTTTATGCATTAATTTTTTTTTAGTCTCTTTATTTTTTGTCAATTCTTGGAATAGTATCAATATTTTAATTGATTTTACTTCCAGAGGCACTGAGTACCAGTATGGCCCAATAATCGAAATATATATAATTTTATTTTATGCCATTGAAACGGAAATATTTAAAATACATTTTTATTCTTTAAAAGTGGTGCATCTTATTATGACATTTTTGAGTTAACTAATATTAACAGTAATAACTGTTTCTTGTTAGGACAACTTTTACATCCTATCCCGCATCTTTGTGTTCCTTAATAATCAAGTAATAGTATAATACATTAAAACTAATGTCTGTGTGGATCATGATTTCAATTATATAGTCCATATTATATCTATTTTACATTGTAAGTCATCTATAACATCTTTAATTAAAAAAAGTACTCTTTCCTGAGTTCTTTTGAGTTATATCATATTGGAAGCTCTGGCTAACCAAAGAATGACATGAATAGCATTTTATTCTTCCTCGAAAAGATCTTATTGCTCATTCTCCTCTCCACTTGAAACCTAAAACTGGTGAATGTTTTTTGATGGGGTACATGATAATAGTCCTTGCTCGTCTATCCCGGGACGTAACCCGTCCTCAGAGAGGAGCCCAGGTTAACCCGCGATAGACTATCCGGTACCCATCTTCTCCTTATCCTAGGATAAGAAGGAGACTAGGCAGGGAGTCAAGGAGGGATTGAGAGGGGGAGAAAAATGCCTGTGCATTCACTCCCTAGGTATTAAACTAAACTGACTGGAGTAGAAGGTCCCTTGGCCACCTCCTCTTGAGGCGTCGGGGAGGGTTGTCGGGATGAACGTGGGATGCCAAGGAGAGGACTAGAGGATTTGGATGTCCTTTGATGTTTGTGTGGAACTTATCCAATCTGGAGGGGATGAGCTCGGAAACAAAAGGTACTTGCAGGTCAGAATGGATGATGTATCAAATTAAGAAAAAAATATAAAAAAATACTGAATTTGTTTTATATATTTTGAAAACACTTCGGAAACATAATTTATGCGATTCAAAACATTTTTTTAATTTATTACAGAACATAGAAAAGTACAAATATAAATTTATTACAAAACAATTTACTATTTGTCTACATTTTGTGTGTGTGAAAGGGATTTGAAGAAATCATGATGTTCTGGTGGTATGTATCGTAATAGGTCCTTACATTTTGCTGTTGTAATTTGTCTAATATTTTTATACAATGGTGTCAGTACAATATTTCGAACTTTCTTTGTCTACCCCGATGGGGTAATAAATTCAGGACTTTGAAATTTTGAAATTCATTTGGTAGAAATTAATTCCCTGATATTAAAAATTTATGATCTATGATTTCCACATTATTATCCAAAGTTTGGACAATTTTTAACCACATTAAAGCTACTTTAATGTTTCTATTTTGCCCGGTGCACATGTCACTGTAAGCTATAATGTGTCTTTCATTTCTTAAATTTTTAAAATGCTTGAAACAACTTATTAAACACCTCTGGATACAATAGTTTCATCCCAAACATATATGTAAACATTATTGTTATGAAAATTGTGTGTACCAAAATTTAGAATATACATATTGCGTTTGTAATATGCTACTGAGGTAGTCAGCTTGGGATACAGTAATGTTTTTTGTAAGTCGAACGAGAAAGCAAAATAATAATCGGAATTACGTGATTCTTGCTCCTGAGCTTGTTTTAGTGAATTTCTAGTTGATTCTGCTAGTCTTAAATGGACATCATGTTCTTCAGTGAGTTTATTATCTCCTTCGTCGTTATTCGATGCTTTAATTTTAATGTTTAATAAGTCGCATTTTTGACAATCTTTGCACGGTTGGTGAAAATGTAAATTAAAATATTTTTTAAATATTTTCCTATAAGTTAGATCTGGATGTAAATAATTTCTATTAGGATTATGAGATCTGGTATAATGGGATTCAAAATTATGGAAACTTTCAATATGTTTTTGAACGTGCTTTTTCGCTTCTTCAAATAATTGTCTTGATGACCCAAGCATCCTCCCACGTATATCATAGCCCACATTTGCAGAGTTTAGTACTCTTTTTTAAAGTCCTTCGCTAACTTTAAATGTATCCAAAAATAATTTTTTACATACAGGAATTTTTCTGCTTCTAGAACGTAACAAATGTCTCAAACTAAAATTTCTTGATGAACCTTTTCCATTTGTTGGACGTTTTCCAATATGTAATACTTAATTTTTTGTACAGGGCAAAATTATTTTTCCATCTTAATTGAACTATATATTAATATTGTTTTTTCTTTTGAAAATTAATAATTTGTACATGGTTGGAAGTTCGTTGGCCATTGAGTCTTATGTTGAGTTATTAGTCAGGGTTTCAGCCAGGATCAGAAAATAAAATACTCCAAAATTGCTTGGTAATTATTTTATTATGCCGATGTTTCGACTTAACTTGTAAGTCACCATCAAAGGTGAAATACAATACACATAATACACTTATAGAATGGAATGAACAGACAGGATAAGGTATGTTATGATAAATTTACAGATTAAACTAAACAATACAAAATGAAATAATATAAGTTATAAATATCAATGTTATATATAAAAACTTTGTGTGTACCGATAGTGATGCTGGAGAGATCTGTGAGGGAGGTTTATGGTTACATCTCAGAGTCAAGAGCTAAACTGAGAAACAACTGGCGAAAAGAGAGTGGGAAGAGGTTTTGTCAGCACTTTTCAAAGGTAGGTAACAATGGAACAATAGGGTTAATGCTTTCAAAGGAAAGTTGGAAAGGCAGATCCCAGGATTTATTTACTTGAATTTTTCTGTTAAATTATACAGAAAGTACTACAATAAGCTGAGAAAATGTCTTTGTCCTTCCTACCTATCATTAATCTCAATCCACCCCTATTAATTATAGGCAGGATAAAGACAACATTTCCTCAGCTTATTGTAATATTTTCCAACTTTTCTTTGAAAGCATTAACCCGACCATTCTTACCTGCATTTAAAAAGTGCCAACAAAACCCCCTCCCACCTCTTTTTCTCTGGTTGTCTCTCAGTTAGATCTTGACTCTGAGATGTGACCATAAACCTCCCTCAGAGATTTCTCCAGACTTCACTATCAGTTCATATAAAGTTTTTATGTATAACATTAACATTTATTACTTATATTGTTTTATATTTGTTTTGTTCAGTTTAATCTAAACTGAACTTACTGAACTTTACTAATATAGTAAATATTTTTCTATCCTATAACATACCTTATCTCTATCTGTTCATTCTAATCTATTATTCAATAAGTGTATTGTGTGTATTGCTTTTCAGCCATGATGATGAATTACAAGTTAAGTCAAAGCATCGGCAATAATAAAATAATTACTCAAAAATTTTGGAGTATTTTATTTTTCTGATCCTGGCAGAAACCCTGATTATTTGTACATTGATCTAAATTTTGTTTAAGTAGGCTTTTGAAGTGAATGTGAAGGCTTTTTCATCTAATTTGGAAAATGGTATTTCATCCATGTTTCTGGGTGTATATATGTGTATACATATACATATATATATATAGTGNATGACACTTATATTCTTTGTCATCATCAAAAACGTGTAGTAAGTAAATGTAAATAAATCATTTAAATAAGGTATCTATAAATATAAATTATTATTATAAGGAAAGTCCGAATTGAAGATTAAAACAAAGAAGAAAAAATTGGCAGAGAGGTTAACTTAATGACATTTATGACTAGAGAAAACGACCATACCGATAAGCATTTGTTATTAAAAAAAAGTTATTAAAATAAGTATGGTAATTTCTAAATATTTGTTTGAAAACGTCTCTTAGTACATAAAAGCTTCCTACCAACAAATCTTCATCTATATATAAGATAAGGCCAGTTGATCAACTTTAAGATAATAATTATTAATATAATTATTATATTATATTAATGTGGTTGGTGGTTGGTTTTCCGTAGAGTATGCTGGAAAAATTAGTTTAGGCCAGGATCAGAAAAAAAAAAAAAATTCAAATTATTAGATAATTATTTTATTATTGCCAATGTTTCGGCATAAGTTGTAAGTCATCATCACGGCGATAGATTCTGACTATAAACCTCCCTCGGAGATCTCTCCAGACATCATTATCGCCCAGATAATGACTTACAAGTTAAGTCGAAACGTTGGCAATAATAAAATGATTACTCAACAACTTTGGAGTACATATTTTATTTTTCTGATCCTGACCGATTCCCTGACTAATTACTCCAGCACTATATCAATAGTAATTTAACATCAACAATACTATCAACTATATCGACAACTAAAATTAGTCGATCTTATCATATCGACTAAGGTTCGATTAGACACCGTGCTCAGCTCGTTCACATCGTTACCATATATATACTGTTGTTAAGTTGGAGCAGGCAGGACGTGGGAGGCAAGAATCCAGAGCTAGAATTTTCAGGAATTTCGCAGGAATCAAGGACAAGTAGAAGGTCATCGACATTTTTTCAAAGACTTCCTCGCTATACAATAGTAAATTTATTCAATAATTATAAAATTTTATAATAATGTCGTTTTAATGTATAGAAAAAAGTATGATATTAATAACTTTTGAATATTTTTAAAGTCTCAAAGCTATTGATGACCACAAACTATATTGTATAATGTTATCTACTATTTAGTATCCTTGAAATAAGCACTGGGGCTATGATAGTTTTATCTGCCAGATCAGATAGAAATAATATATTTTACTTCGCCATCCTCTCATTTATTTATGACTCATAATTTTTATTTGTAAAAAATGTATTCAAATCTAAGTTAAGTAAAAATAACAAGTGTAATGCATGCACACACATATATTCTCACGGCTGCAACTCATTTTTTTTTTATCTAAAAAATATTGCGAAAATAAGCTGCCTGCTAATGAGAGAACCAGACCTGTATTATCAGTCTTAATTTGCAAAGAAAGAATTGCCCAAAGTAACAAAAGAACTGATTGCAGTCCAAATTTATGCTTGAAGTATTTATTAAAAAATAAGAGATTTTAATCATTTTTTATTTTGTTTTGTTTAAATGTTTTGCTAATGATAATTTTTTCCCCTTCCTTCCCTTCTTACAATTGTATTAACTTCATTCATTCCTTTTTAATTTTTTTGTGACCTTTCCATTCCATTTATGTTTTCCTTATCCTATATTTTTAATACATGATTGGATTCCATGTAGTTCCCGGTAGATGCTATCTCTGGCCAAATTTTGTATCTCAATCTAAAGGATGAAGATGACATTAAGAAAAAGGACTCTGACTTAGGGAAGTAAGTGATTTTTGAACAAATAATCCTGAATTCAAAGAAGTAAATTTTATTTTTCTATATGAGTATACATGGTATTAAAATTTTGTCATAATGTAAATACTGGAAATCAGAATTCACATTTGAAATCTTCCTACGGAGTTCTTTGTAGATTACTTTTAGTTAGCTTGCATGCATTATGTTACACTTGTTCATTTTTTATAATCAAATTTTTGAAATGGTTTTTATTACATAAGCATGTTAGACTCATTGTAGAAAAGATAAAATATGGGAAAAGTTGTTTGAAAGCTGAATAATTAGGAATACTATCTAAAAAATTGTCCACTTCATGCTGAGGTGGCAAAACTCAGTGTTATATTTTATGTCATGTTCAGTGGTGTGTATACTTCTCTGTCTTTTTAGGGAGAATTCCATTCATTCACTCTCTTTATTCATAATTATGTTTATTTTTATCAAGTCTATATTTGGTAAAAACATTTTATCAATATTGATTGATTACATTTTGAAAAATGTTGTGTAATTCCATTTTATTATTTGATTTATTATTCAAAATCTGTTAATTCATTCTAGACCAACTAATTTATTTAGTTAAAACATCATGAGTAAAAATTTGATGAGCTTGTTGATTTTCATTAGCAGATTTCCAATTGGAAAATTAAGCTATTCACATCGGTACAATTATGTGACTCAAAAAATATTTGACAGATCTTTGATCTTAATATGGGAGAAGTTAAAATTTGACTTGTTTAAAATTTTTATGTGTATATGTCTGTACACTCTCTAAATTAATAATTTACCTTTCTTTTTGCTAACTGTTGAGTCAGTTTGTTAATGGCTAGTCAGTCAAGGGTTGGTAGGGAGACTCAAATTTATAATTTTAATGTCTTATTTATTATTATTTTTGTGAAAAGAATGTATGGAATAAAATAGTTTTAAAATTTAATAAATATTGAAAATGTAATATAAATGTTATGATATTTAGGTTCTTATACATTCTTCTGAAAATGCTCATTAAGAAAGATAATTAAGAATGCAATTTTGAGTGTTAGGCAGGCCTTTTATTTTTATAATACAGAAACCAAAAATAGTATTAAGGCTTTTTATTGTAAGCTGTTGATTAAATTAGTTTTTGGTTGAACATATTTACTAATGTATCATAGATAGATGAGTATTTCCTCCTAGTATAGACTTTTTTTCCTGCCAATATAGAATCAGGTTTAGTGCTCTTTCATTTTATGTTCATTGCTTTCTCCCGCTTATAGGATATAATACTTCTCTTATGTTAAAGGGGAAAAAAAATGATAAGCTTATTGATTCTTATTCAGAAACAAATCTTGACAGATCAAGGAAGAGCATTATTAGAAAATAAATTTATTAAAGGTTACTTTCTTAAAAATAAATCTTATTCCAAAGATTTTTATTTCTTTCCAGATGTTAAAAGCAACCAAACAAGAGCAACACTGAGTAAGTAGGTATAGGTAGTACTTATTCAGACAAAATTAAATAAATTATTAATTTAATCTTGCAAGATTTATAAAATGTTACAAAACATTAGTTGAAGGCCTTTTTTTTTTTTATATATCTTGATAGCATAACAGCATATAACTTCATGAATTTGAAAGTTTTTCTTCCACTAATTTCCCATCCCTTCATTGTCTGATTTCAGCCATTAACAATTTTTTCCAACTTCTATAGGAAACAGTATATAGAGTTTGTTTTCTTTATTTTAAAAACAAAAGGGTGCTAAAATGTGTATTTATAAATGTATATAATATTTGACCAATTCGTTAATTGGTGGTTACAAGTATTTTCTGTGGCTTGTTCCAGTCATGCTTTAGAGCTAATTACATTTGCTCTTGAGATGATAAAGTTTTAATAATTGGAACTTTGTTGTGAGTGAGCTTGATGTACAGAAAATGTGGGTGAGATAACTTAGTAAATAAATATTTATTTGGTTGTGGTTTAATTATCCCACGTAAATTTTAAACAATTAATGAGAGGGAATAGAATAAAATAATCTATCTATCCCAGCCAGGACTCGAACCTGAATCTCCTGCTTACCAGGCTGGTATGCTATCCACGGGGACGAGCTAGATAACTTATTAAATTCCCACCACAATAGTGAGAGCCTAACCCAGGAGAAAGACAAAAACATCGTCTTAAACTCGAAGGAGCTGACATTGTCAAGCTATTTTTCGACTCTCGTCATTTACTTTTTATTCTATTCCCTCTCATTAATTGTTTAAAATTTACTTGGGATAATAAACCACAATCAAATAAATATTTATAAAGAAAAATTAAAAAAGTAAATGACGAGAGTCGACAAATAGCTTGACAATGTCCGCTCCTTCGAGTTTAAGACGATGCATTCGTCTTTCTCATGGGTTAGGCTCTCACTATTGTGGTGGGATTTTAATAAGTTATCTAGCTCGTCCCGGTGGTGCAATGAATAGCATACCGGCCCGGCAAGCAGGAGATCCAGGTTCGAGTCCTGGCTGGGACAGATAGATTTCTTTATTCTATTCCACCACATTAATTGCTTAGTAAAAAAAGTGTGTATGAAGTTCAGTTTAAATTATTGTAAAAGGGAAGGAAGGTGTAAATTACACTGCACAACAAAAAAATATTTTTTGAATGTTTCCTACACTAAATTAGTCTATTTCTACTAATTTTGGGGTGATAAAAACGAAAATAACATTGAAAAATTTTTATTAGCTCTGGTTTATGAGATATACAGCACTTAATCTTAAAGAGTAGTTATACTATACGTGAAAAGTGAAAGTACAAAAAACAATATTGATATGTTTCTTTTAGAATAATTTAAGTACAAAATTGATTAAAAAAAACATTATTCTTAGTGTTTTGACAAATAAAAGAGGTTTATACCACCAAATTTCAATTAAGTCAATCCGATGTATTGTAAGATCGCTGTCGTTTAGCTTGTATTTTATAAAACACTTCTGAAGCATCCTGTACTGAGCTGTCTGTACTGAGATATTTTCACATCATGTTTTAGAAGATTCCACTGTTGTAGTCTTGACCCTAACAGCTCAGCCTTTTCCTTAGACAAGCCAAGATCTCTTATAAGGTCACTCAACTCTGCTTGACTAATTCTGTGCGGATCATTAGACCTATCGCTTACATCAAAATCAGGGTCATAGGATGTAGAAGGATGGGTTGCTTCTTGTAAACAGATTTCATCACTTTCCTCTAAAATTTCATAGTTTTGGGGTGGAGAAGGGACTGGCAAATTGTCTGAGTGTGGTACAGGCCGAAGAGCAGATGGGAGATTAGGGTATTTCACCGTTCCTCTTTTCTTCATAGATAAACCTTGCTTAATGGGAGGAGTTAAGCAGAAATAACAGTCGTCTGTATGATTGGTAGGCTCACGCCAAACCATAGGTACTGCAAAAGCCATTGCCCGCTTGTTATTTTTCAGCCACTCTCGCAATATGACGGAACAAGAATTACAACAAGAATTATATGAGGAGCCCATGATTTATCAAAAAGCTATCGACAGAATTCACACACTTTCGAGGCATTTCATATCAGCACTTAAATTAATTTAAAAATCAACTTCACACGATAATTTCAATAGCAACCACGTGCGTACAATTGACAAACTCGCAAAGGTTATGTTTACTACTTATGAACAGCTGATGAGAGGAGTGTTATGTAAACAAACATGTGTACCAACTGTTGGTTATGAAATATTTCATTTGTTGAAAACTCAATATATATATAATAGAATGATACTATATCTTGAAAACAAGAGCTAATATATAATTTTTATGGTCATTTTTGGTTTTAACACGTGGAAATACATTAAAATCAGCTAATTTCAACCCCGAAACAAAAACTTTGTTGTTCAGTGTTATTTAGTGGTTTCCGTTCAAGCTCTTTGGATAGTACAAAACAATGCATAGGTATTATCAAGTGTGTATAATGGACAAGACCAATCGTATTATTGGAAAGTGTTACTCAGTCTAACTAATTCATTTAATACATATTACACCTATAGTAATATGGTTCTACATGCTATCTCCATATGAGTTATTCTGTAGGATTTTTGATTACAATAATTGTAAGTGGTGTACTGTTATATGTTGCAAGATTAGGATTAGAATAGCAGTCACAGTATCATATTTAGATACTTTTTTATTATATTATTGTAAATATTTAAAAACTTTAAACCGCATCTTATCAATTTAAAGATAGGGTAGTTCCATTGCAGAAGTTATTTTTTGTGCCTCTAAGAAATTCTCTTTTAGGATTATTTTTCATCACTAAGGTTTATAAGAAATTCTCTATTTGTTTAAGCTAAGCCCTTCAACAACTTTGGCTTTCTACCCTTCGCCAAAAAAGAAAAAAATTACCAATTTTAAGCTCATCATCATTATCGTTTTACACAGCGTAGACTGCTTAATTTCCCCATTATGGTCCCATATAGCATTTTTTCTGATTTGACAAATCTTGTTAGAAGTCATGTTTTGATAAAACAGCCTTTAGGTTGAATTTCATTGTATATTGGCATTCTAAAGTCATGAAGGTCACTTGAAATATTCTTCACCAATAACTTTTTCGATCTGATATTTCATTCATTATAAATTAAGAAAATTAAAAAAAAAAAAAAAAAATTG
>KZ807135.1:381636-400149 GCA_000696205.2 Oncopeltus fasciatus
TATCAGTAATTTATTAAAAAAACAACAAAAGGTCTCCCCACACTAAATTTAAAAGAAAAGCATCTCGAAAATATTCATGGCTTTTAGCTCTTTCATGGAGCAGTTTTCTTTTACTTATTTTTTTATTTTATTATTTTATTTATTTAGCTTTATATTTACAGTTATAGGAAGAATACCTTAAAGGAGAAAGAGGTGGGATATTTGACATTTATCAGGAAATGTGTAACTGATAAGTATTATTTTCTCTAGTGAACAATTATAATTATACTTTTTTTTATTATTGCTTTATATGAAAAGGAATTAGAATAAACCCACTTCATAATAGTGGCAGAAAATATTACTTACTTAGCACATTTAATTTTACTGTGTGCTGAAATGTATGGTCTTTAGCCACATCCTTAGAACTCTGGCGTATAGGAAGAGGATAAATGAGCTAGTAGTTGTAGTATTCCTAAAAGTTTGTTGCATTGTAACAGAAGCTATCAACACTCCTTCACTTCATTCCTACTGGATGTGGCCTGATTATGGTTTTATGTTTCTGAAAGTGATCAGTCTATAACTATTTCCTTACAAAAAAAAACAACCATGAATTACACTTGTACAGGGATGGAAAACATTTCCACCAGTTTTCATGTATAGTGGAGATATTGAGGTGTATTATTAAACTATCTCTGTTTTATTTTGGCAAGTGTTATTTGTACATTCTTTGGGGGTTTTATTCTTTCTCCCTCGGGATAATGTTCACAATAAAGATCTTTTAATCTACAACTTAACCTCCTGGTTGTTTTTCTTTAGTTGTTAAGTCCTTCATTTCCAAAGGATCTCTGTGCTCACTCACATGACCAAATTTAATTTATGTGAGCTGCTTCAGTTCAATATATTATTATACCAATTTTATCTTTAGCTTATTAGTATACCTTCTCCTCACCTATTGTTGATTTCTTATCTATATATTTTTTTTTTCAGAATGATTCCTCTCCCCTCCTTCCTAAAAAAAGTATTTACTTCTGATTTTTTTTATGATTTTCAAATTTTCACTTCTTATCATGTATAGGCTGTGACATATCACATCAACATTATTTTTTATAAAAAGTATCATTGGCAGCAATGTGGCTTACCTAAAGATTATACAGCTACAACAAAAAAATAAAAATCCAAAGAAAACTCCAAAGCTCTTCGCATTGGTCCCATGACATGACTTTTGAGAATTTCAACAGATGACCAAATCTACCTTGAAGAAGTTGAAAGTATTGTCTGTTAGAAATTCACATATATACAGTTGAACATCCAGAATAAACCAAGTTCAATAACATGTATAGAAGCACAAATCCATAGTTATGTTAGTTAGTTATTTACCATATAAAATAGCGAACACTTGGCTAATAAATTTGATAAGGCTTTCTCTGCTCTCTAACTAAAATTATCTGTTTACTCAATAACCAATGGGGGTATGACAAAAACTAAAGATACAAAAATTGAATTTGCCAGATTTTGGTTAAAGTATTTTCAAAACTCTTGAAATTTAAAAGGTTATGATAACAGGAGGGGAATTTTCAAGAGCTGGGTGGCTCTTAAACACATTGTCATAGTTCCCTTAATGTTTTTCTTAATAATGTTATGGGAAAAAAAATTAATTTTCTTAATAATGTAAATTATTAAATTTGAATAAATTGTATTACTTAAAATAAAAAAAAATCATTATTTTACACCTGTTGATCTCTATACAAACCCCTCCCTCTGAGTTGACCAATATTCAGGGGACCGGGCCAGTTGTCTCGAGGATAAAGGGCCTCTCCTATTAGGCTAATTACCTTTAAAGGAAAAATAATTAGTTAAATGTATTCTTCTTGCTAAAGAACAATTCTTTGCAAAGCTTATAGAGAATAGCTTATTAGACAAAACAGATACAGTCAAGTATCCCTGGACATAGAATAAGAGCATGTTTCAGGCATATCGAGAGTATTTGATTCATTTTTAGGCATGATTTACGGGCAGCTTTAGCTATAAAACGTCTTATCTAAAGGTTGATAAGAATAAATTTAAGAGAAACCAAAGTTTTTGCCATGAATTAAGAAATAAAGTAAAGAGACAGTTCTGCACTGTTTATCATATTCATGAATGAAATCCTCAAAAAATGCAAGTAGAGCAGCAGGAAGGGGAAATGGAATATTAGGACAGTCCTTACTCTAGCTATGGTTTTTACAGATTATTTTGTCCTCATAACAGACTCAAAAGAAAATCTGTAGCTAGCTATTTTAGCGTGGGAAGCTGAGCTTGATAGAAAGGGAATAAAGCTCAACAAAGAACAAGATAATACGTACAGACTGAGAAAGTGGAAATCTGATGAGAGGAGAAATTTTAGAGATGTCTGAAAAATATTCATTCCTAAGCACAATCATTAACAGGAATAAAAATATCTATATCTAACTGATGAGGAAGTCAATGTCTACTACCATCTATGCAGTATGCTTGTTGGAAAGCGGGAGGTAAACAACAATATAAAGTTGCACATCAAGGCCGTTTATTTACTTACTCTATACAAGTAAAAGCTGGCTCCCACTGAACAAGCATCAGAGCCGAGTAACAGCTGCTGAAATGAGATACTCCAGACTGGCTTGCTCTCAGGAGAGGTATAATCAGAAATCCTATGGAGGAGGAAGAGGCCTAAGGAAGCTCCTTGAAACTAGTCCAACTGGTAGACTTTTCCAGGGCAGACCTTGATTAAATGGGACAGGCCAAATTTCTAGGCTAAAAATTATTCTATGTTAAATTTATTCTTTGATTATTTTATTATAGTCTTTAATAATTGTTGTAAATAAAAGTCTTTAGGTTTGGTTGCTCTTCGAAATCTCCTTGAATAAACTAAACTACTTTTTTATTACATTAACCACTTTTAATACTATTAGTGAACTAGGCTAAATAATATAATGCATTAATATATTAGATACGATTCTGTAGACTTTGCATGCCTACTAATCTAAATTTTTAACTTTTAATATATGTTCTATTTTTGGTAATTATAACAAAGATAACAAGAATATATATATATAACACATAATCATGATAATATTAACTATTAAAGAATATTATTTTAGGCGGTTATAACTTCAAAGCAAATAGAAGAGCTAAGAGTGACTGTTTGGGACTATGACCCGGGTGTTCCAGGGGTTCAAAATGATGATTTTTTAGGAAGGTAGATGTGGAGAATTTTCTGAAAATTTTTTTTCGTTTTTGTATAAGTTTCTTTTATTTCAATCTGTGTGAGAATTTGTATAATTGAACCAGTTAACATATACCATTTGTATGAGTTTTCTTCACTGACTGACCTGGCTTTTAAAGTTGTTTTTTTTTTTCAGTTTTTTTTGTAACATTTCATTGCAAGTGGAAAGGAACAATGAAAATCCTCAACTAATATGAATTTTCACACTGCATGCTTAGTTAATATTTTAGTCATTGTTCTATTCCTTCTTTTTATAACGACAATTATTATTTTTTCTCGCTTTTATTTCTTTTAAGCCTGGTCATAGTGGCAGTCATTTATTTTTTATAATCCATTTTATTATAGTTTCTATTGGAAACAGCCAAAGGAGAATTATTGCGAACATTCCTTTTTGACAAAGATAAAACTGGAAAAGATGAACCCCTTGGAAGGTATTTCTATTATTTATTTTATTTTATTTGGGCTCATCTATCCCAAATTCAAAATTTATTACGATTCTCATTATTTTTCACTTCTATTTTAATTTTGTATCTAAGTATAAGTCATCCTGCATGTTTGATAAGCTATGTTGGTTTTCTTTTCTTCAAACTTTTCTTTGCTTTATTTTTTTCCTTAGTAACTTTTTCAATTAATAAAATAATTTTTTTCTAATATTTCATATTCTTAAATAAATACTATTAATTAGTTTTGAACTTAAAATATTATATTAATGGTGCTTTTTTATTCAGATATGTATTGAAACATATTGTAAAATATATTCTGTATTTCCAGAGCTTCAGTTGAAGTTTTTAGTGTGAGCGAAAAAGGGCAAATGGACACTGTAAGTACCTCTTTAGCTTAATAATGATAAAAAAATTCATGCCTTGTTTATGAATTTTGGTTTGCCTAGTAATTTTAAAATTACTTAAATTAATTTTAAAACAAATCGGTAATTGAAATAACTCAAGTAATAATGTATATGTTGCAGATGAACAATTACAATCAACTAAATAAATCAGAATTTAGATTTACAATTCACTTGAATTAGATATGTATTTTTCCATTTTATGCTTGCATCTAGTTTATTTCATGAACTTTCTACTTTTCTTTAGATGCAATAAAAGTGATACATTATTAACACTGTAATAAACATTCAAAACAAATAGTTTATTTTTATTTTTACTCGTTCTCAAAATCCTTAAAACAAAACTAGTTCAAAATCCTATCATTAATTTTTAGTCACCAATAATCGATAGTGCATTACACCATCCTCCCTCTACAAAAAAGCAAGACCTCATGTCTTATTAAGCCTTCTTCAATCATTCGATCATTATTCATCTATTTTCTTCCTCTTGTAGGCGGTAGGTTACATCTGGTAAAACATCTCGGATAATGTATAGCTTTCCTTCTACAGCCAGATGTGATCGCCCATTTGTAAGGGTTGATGTGATGCTGCACGTTAATTGCATCCTTTTGACCAAACTGAGCGGCCAAAGAGCTCTGCCAAATTTAGTTGTAAGATTCCTGCAGCTTCTTCCTGGTGTACTAAGAGAAACCTCTGCTTCCTGCCTAAAATCATGTCCAATAGAATTCTCACTTCCCTGCCAAACATTACAAAGTAAAGCGAGAACTTTGCATTGCTGTGCTCACTCAACTTATTAGCCAGCATAACGAATGATAACCAACAATCCCAATCTTGCTTCTCATTGTTGAAACTGGTCCACATGGAGCACAATATTCTATGGAATCTTACCATCCAAACTGTCAGTCTACAGATGATACAACGATGCAGACTTCTTAAAATACTTGAAACTGGCGTCCTTGACCCGTGAGAACTTAATGAGGAACTCCATACCTGCAGACAATTTGTTCAATGAAGAGCCGTGCCACCAACTTTGCTAGGATTATCTTTAGTCAGAATGCCTCTCTACTCTTTGTGAAGTAATCTGAGATGACTAAGATGTACCTATTACCATCTGTTGATACTGAGTAAATCCATGTCGACTCACTGAAATGGGTACCCAATAGTGATAGTTTTCATAAGTGCCTTGGGTCCTTCTTTTGGCTACATTCCCTGCATATAATGTCCTTCTTGGGTAACTACCTTTCCGTTATCACTGTCACCTCTTCCCCAGGATTCAAGTGCTCTTAATCTTAATCAATGGGGAGTTCCCGTGCAACTTGCCTGCCTTGTGCTCAATCTTAAAATCAAAATCTAATAGTTCCTCTATCCATCTCTCAACCTATCCTTCAAGTTCCTGGAAAGATATCAAAAATTTAGGGGCTGAATGATCGATCCTTGCTAATAATTTCTTTCTGTAAAGGTTGTGTATAAAATGACAGATAACCTGAACTAATGCCAAAATTTCTCAATAGGTTACGCAATTATACCGTTCCTCCTTTTTCAATGCCATGCTACCGCAGGCTATGTCTACACTGGCATCAGTGTCCAGCACATATTGACAGTCAGCTGGAGGGTAAGCAATCGCTGGAGATGAAATCAGATTATTTTGAAACTTGTTAAAAGACTTGAACTCGACTTCATCGAAGCTGAACTTTACATCCTTTGCAGCAACCGGTGCAAGAGACTAGCTATGGTTGCAAAATATTTTATAAACTTCTTATAATACAAAGCTACCCCTAAAAAACTTCTTAACTCCGTCTTATCTTTTGGCTATGGCCAATTCTTCATGACTTCCATTTTTGTCGGGCCTGTCCTAATTCCTTTTGTGGAGACTACATGTTCTAAAAATTTAAGCTCCAGTTTTAACAGTGATCACTTATTAGTTTCTAGCTTTAGCCCTGCTTTACTAATTTGTTCAAGAACATCAAACTTCAACTGTTTTAAATCCTGGTTAATGGAACGCCCCCAAATGACATCATTTATATATATATATCAAACAATAGCACCATTGAAGTCCCGCGAGAACTAAACTCATTAATTGTTGAAAAGTGTTAAGCCCATTACATAGATCAAATGGCATAACTTTTAATTCATGCAAGCCATCTCCTGTACTCAACACCATTTTCTGCCCGCATTGGAATCTAGCTCCATTTGCCAGTATCCTGAGGCCATGTTGAGTGTCGAGAAGTATGATGCGACATCTAAATGGTTCAACATTTCATCAATTAGAGGAAACTTAAATGCTTCTTTAACTGTGCATTCATTAACTTTCCTATAATCAATACAAAATATCCAAATGATAGTTCTTCACACTTCTTTTGAACGCTAAAAATCTCCTAGGTGGTTGGTAATAGGGTGGGTAGCCTAAAGTGTCGATGGTATATTTGACTATTTTTGTGCGTCCAATATCTTTTGGTCCGAGACCAAATGGCATTGCTTTAACGAATAACTGAATTAACAGTTCCCTCTCCCCCTGAGAAATATCTAGTGAATCAATTGCAAGAAGAGAGAGAATACAAGGCTGTGCATTTGTATCATGTCAACCACTATCACTATCATCTCGTTTACCAGACTCAAAACAGCCACTTTCAGCAGCACCACCACAGGACAAGCCTTCCCAACAACTGGCTGGGAGTCTTGCGACCTCTCTCGGCTTTGGACTCTAATAATGGGACAGAAATCTTCCGAGCCAGTTGCAGTCATCACATATAGGCACCACACGTCCTAAAGAAATCAATACCAATGATGCATGTTTGAGCTTTGAGGGTCACCACAAAGTTGTAGTTATTGGAGAAGTCCCCAACACGAATTGTTGTCTTTCTCATATCCCCGATATGGATCAGTGTGACATCCATGATTTCCATGATGGATAGACCAGGACATGATTTCCTGACTGACTGAGCAGCATCTCTCTGAAAATTATAGAAATTGTTAGCAATAGTTATACTTATTTTTATTGTTACAAGTTCTCTAAATACATAAAACTAAACTAGTTTGGTAACATATTTGCAATGCATTATTTTGTGCAATTCAGTACATGAACTGGTTTGTTAGTTTCAATTAAAATCACTTATTTATAACAATTTTAATTTTGGAAACAACAACCGATAGCATTTTGGTTGATGTTTTGTAAAAATTATTGGGGCTAATAAATTGATAATCTTTGACAAACTAATGAACAAAATTAATGGTATTAGAGCATACCATTTTAAGTAAGTTTTCCTTAATATTCGATATAATCAATAGCTTTTAGCTCATCATAAATGGTGAAGTTTTTCTTTATTTCTTCTCTTGCTGGTTCTATTTTAGTTTTAACTATTTTAGCCCTGTCACCTTACTTGAATTTTACTAAACCTATCTTATTATTTCATAAAAAAAAAAAAAAAAAATCTAATTTGTCATTAGTTTGGTTAGCTCATTCAAATTTTTTTTTAATAACAAACTTTTTTAAAATTTGAGCCATCTTTGATAGTACTATTTAAAACCTATTTCATCAGTAATATAAAATAGCTCTTATGGTCAACTGTTTTTGGAGAACATAATTGTCATCTTCCGCATGCCTTTTCTCATTCAGCAATTTTCCAATTAGTGAATGAGATAGAATTCAGGTAAATAGACCATTTAGTAGACTGGTTATTTGTATTGCATTAAAGGCCAATTTTAAAAATATGAAAATACATATTTTATTTTTGCCCTAGTTTAATACTTTTGCCTACTTTTTATTTTGTAAATCTTTCTAAATTATTTATTAGCTTAGCTTTTTGTATCCCCTTGTACCTTTTTCTTTGTGGTAATCACTAGGATCCAGACTACTTTACTTTAATATAATATTCGTTGTACAATTCAGGTCAGGATATTATTTTTCAAAATTTCTCCTTATTATTCTTTAAATTATATTTCTAAGTAAGATACCTTGTATTTTGTTTGAACAGTGGATTACTTTAGAAGAAGCAAAAACGGGAATGGTTCACCTTAGGATGTCATGGCTGGTGCTTTCTGACTCTCTGGATGATTTAAAGACTGTATGTTACATTTTTTTTTAAATTCAATTATTCTGTTGATATGTATATATATATAACAACACAAAAATTATCTATATGTATATTGTATTATATTGTAGGCTATAGCAGAAACACAAATGTTACGTGTTACAACAATGAGTACTGCTGTTCTTATGGCATTTATTGATTCAGCTAAAAATCTTCCTGTAAGTAACTATTTATTATAACAAATGTATAAAATGACTCATATCTTAAAAGTATACTATTATTACATAAAAAATTATTTTTTAAAGCGTCCAGGGGGAAAAACTCCTCCTGATCCACAATTCACCATAAGTGTTGGAAGTGTTAGCAAGCAATCTCAAGTAATTTATCGAACCAACAGTCCAGTTTTTGAAAAAGAATTTACATTCCTGGTTTGTAATCCAGAAACTGATACTATGCACATTAAGGTAATTTTTTTCTTTATTATTTATTCTTTTAGTAGGTTCAAATATTGTAAAATACAAAAATACTTAATTTGCATACTTTATATTATTAGTATATATGAGAAGTAGNCCCCCCACTGAGAGACGTAAAGGAAGAGAGAGAGAGAGAGAGGAAATACGAAGACAGAGTGTCCCCCACTACTCCCCGTAAGACATAGGGACTTGAGCTAACTTTCAGGTGTGGGAGAGAAAAGTGAAATAAATCTCACTTAAGCTTTGTACTCCTCAAGGTCGCCTAGCCGCACTACAAACATCCGCTTGTCCCAGCACTTCCTTGGAGCGGAGGAGATTAAAGAGGAAGGAAACGCGCCTCAGTGTTTTATTTGGAAGGGCCTAAGTAAGTGCAGACTTGATAAGGCAATAAGTCTACACTTTATCTAGTAATTTTAAACAATAAATGCATGGGAATAGAAAAAAAACCCAACTGTCCAAGCCAGGGCGTAAACCTGGATCTTCTGCTATTCGGGCAAGAGCGTTATCCATTTACGCTCATAGCAAAAGATCCAGGTTCGAGCCCTGACTGAGACAGTTTGATTTTTTATTCTGTTCCTATGCATTTAATCGTTTAAAATTTAAGTGGAATAATATATCACAACGAAAATTAATATTTATCCAGTAATGTACATTCTTATGGAATAAAGTTCACGTAAGAGCTATGTAAACAACATATTTTCCATGCTGGTTTTATAAAACCTTTGAATTATTTAAACCTTACTGGTTTCGTAATATACTCTGAAATAGGCAATAAGGAGAAAGCTAAACTATTTACAAAATGGAGAGTTTTTGACCATAGAGATTATTAGTAGAGAATTTTTGTTGGGGTTGGGTCAAGTATGATCTAAAAAAACCTAATTTAAAAAAAACTGTGTACTTTTTTAAATTGTATTTTGGAGCAACCTTGACCAACCAGCAACAAAAATTCTCACTAACTATTTACAAATTCTGCAGCAGAGACACTCAACTCAGCAACTAGCACCGCATGAGAGTCACGCAGCCAATTCCCAAACCTCTCCAACTCCTACCTCCTCCGACATGTATGCTATCATGGAAACCTTTTTTGCTAGAACCCAGTCTATGATGGAGTCCATGTTAAATCCCCTCATTAATCTCATCACAGCCCTAATTGCCCGCTTTCTTGTTCCTCAATCATGAATTCCCAAACCAACAAATTCCTCACAGTTCTATGGAATGCTGACGGAGTACATACTCACAAAGATGAATTGACATTACTTCTCAATAATAGAAATATTGACGTCTCACTTATAACAGAAACACGACACGCCACGAAAATACATCAATATACCAGGGTACAGGACTTATAGGACCGACCACCCAGACGGGAAAGCCCATGGTGGGGCACCCATTCTGATTCGCAGCTCCCTCTCCCATCATCTGATTCCCTCTGATCCTTCAGACTATCTCCTGTGTCACTCTCAACATTCACCTTTCCCATCACTCTTGAGGCAGTGTACTGTCCTCCAAACAAACCTATAACTTCTGCTCAATTCAGTCAATTTTTTGATTCACTGGGCTCCCATTTCCTCGCTGGCGGCAACTACAATGCGAAACACCTACAATGGGGCTCCAGGACGACTAACCCCCGTGGTCGTACCCTGAACACTTCCCTTTCCTCCAGGCTTCTCACAACCCTATCTCCGAATACTCCCACTTTCTGGCCTGCATATGGCAATCGAGTACCAGATCTCATTGAATTTTCGTCTGAAAAAGCCTACATCCCCTCCAATCCTTTACCAGTACACTTGATGACCTTTCTTCTGACCACAGTCCCGTACTCCTCACCATGTCACTCCAACCCATCCCAAAACTGACTCCTCCATCACTGGTTAATGGTTAAGTTGATTGGGATAGGTTTAAATCCCTCCTTGAAGGCACCATAAACCTCAGAGTTTCCTTAAAATCCCCGAAAGACCTTGACGATGCTGTACAATCCTTCACCTCTGCTATTCAACAGTCATGCTGGATAGCATCCAAACCTACCTCCAAAAAACCTCTTAATCCCAAATGTCTAAACATCAAACCTCTTCCCATGGATATACATACTCTTATACTATCCAAGAGACGGGCCAGAACCACATGGCAGAGAACACGACACCCATCCGACCACCAAGCATATAAACTGAGTCATTTAGTGACACGGGAACTCAGATCTCATCACAATAAATAATTCAACAATCATCTCTCCTCAC
The DNA here is from genome assembly GCA_000696205.2 of Oncopeltus fasciatus. NCBI lineage: Eukaryota > Metazoa > Arthropoda > Insecta > Hemiptera > Lygaeidae > Oncopeltus > Oncopeltus fasciatus. The sequence continues at coordinate 392,436 of KZ807135.1, forward strand.
TCACAGCAAAAGACAAATCCCTCTGGACTACCACCAGAAAAATCCTCAAATACCACTCCCCCACCTATCCTCTGCAACAAAATGATGGCACTGGGGCAGCGTCCGATGCAGACATAGCTGAGGTCTTTGGCCTTCACCTCAAGCAAACCTTCACTCCTCACCCTGACCCAGAAAACCATTCCAAGAGCATGGAAGTAGAAGAATTCCTTGATTCCTCTCTTCCTATGTCTTCACCTCTTAAACCGGTCACCCCCTCTGAGGTCAAATGTATCCTTTTCCGCTTGCCTAAATGCAAGTCTCCCGGGTATGATCTTATTACAGCCAAAATCCTAAACCACTTACCCCAAAAGGCTGTAACTTTCCTCACCTACAACACCATTCTCCGAACCACACACTTTCCTCTCCTGTGGAAATTATCTACTGCAATCCTCTTCCCAAAGCCTGGCAAACCCCCAAGTAATCCTTCTTCCTATCGCCCAATAAGCCTGCTTCCTCTTTTTTCAAAGGTCTTTGAGAAGATTCTTCTTAAAAGACTAATAACAATCCTAGACACTCACCAAATACTCCCAAAACACCAGTTTGGTTTCCGAGCCAAACACTCCACAATCCAACAGGTGTTTCGTGTTGTAGATTCCATATCTTCCTCTTTCGAGAACAAGCAGTACTGCGTTGGTACCTTCCTCGATGTGTCACTAGAATTTGACAGGGTGTGGCATCGCGGACTACTGTTCAAATTAAAACCCATCCACCCATGCATCCTTTACCTTATCCTTCGCTCCTACCTAACTGATCGATTCTTCAGGTTCCAAGAAGGATTAGATTACTCCGACTATTACCAAGTGGAAGCGGGAGTTCCACAAGGTAGTGTGCTCGGGCCGACCCGAGGACAAGGTGTGATGGGCCCATCCTTTACATACTGTACACTGCTGATATCCCGTCACATCCTAACACACTCCTAGCAACCTTTGCAGTTGACCAAGCAATCCTTTCTACCGATGCTGACTCACTTACTGCCAGGCAAAATCTCCAACGGCAACTGATGGACATACGGCATTGGTGCCAGCTCTGGTGCATTAAGGTCAACGAAGTCAAATGCATGTTTCGTTTACACTAAGGAAGAAACAACCTGGCAGATTTTACTTTAATGATATCCCTATCCCAACATCCAGGCAAAAATCTAAAGAAAGGAACTAAATAGGAGACTTGGACAACTTTACAAGCTACTATGCCGCAAGTCAACCTTAACTGGGACCAACCTTAACTTACCATTTATAAGATGTTACTGAGACCTATCTTGACGTATGGAGTCGAACTGTGGGGAACTGCTAAACCATCCAATATCCAAAGAATACAGTCCTTTCAATCCAAAATCCTAAGAATCATATTTGATGCACCCTATTAGATCACAAACTCCTTACTCCACAATGACCTTAAAATCCCTTACACAAGACAAAAGACATCATTACAACCCGTTTTAATAAATTCCACTCTAGCCTTTCCATGCATCCCAATCCTTTAGCCCAAACTCTATCCAGTATTACCCATCCTGATGATCCACCACGTCGCCTGAGTAGGAAATGGCCCCCGTGACCTTCTCATTGCCATCACTTCAAAAAAAAAAAAAAAAATAATATGAAGAGAAAAAAAAAACAAAAAAAACAACCTGTGTTTTGTAAATAGAGATTTAGGAGTTCTGCCATTGGGCAGCTTCTCCATCAAGCAAAGTATATGNCAGTTTAACAAGAAAAAAATAAGAGTATCCTTAATCTTAAAATATTTTAATTTATTTAAAGGAATAATACAAATAAATTAATAAGAATTCTGTTCAAAATTATAAAAGTCACACGTAACAGATCTGTAATAGTGCCATTTTCCTGGAAGTATATTTCTATTAAGTTAAATATTTATATGCTTTTGAGTAACTTAATGTTTTTAGTTATTAGTTGATTTCAGGAAACATATTTGATTAAATAATTTTTTTTTTAGGTATACAATCCCTTGTAAATTTTAACAATTTTTAGTTCAAGGGAACAGAATAAAAAATCTAACTGTCCCAGCCAGGACTCGAACTTGGATCTCTTGCTATCCGGGCCGGTGCATTTTCCACGTATGCTACCGGGACAAGTCAGATAAGTTATTAAATTCCCCGCACTAGTGTCGAGAGTTTAACTTCCGAGGCCTCGGAGTGTCAGCTCCTCAGAGCATAAGACGATATATTCGTCTACCTTGGAGGTTAGACTCTCGACACTAGTGCTGGGAATTTAATAACTTATCAGACTTGTCTCAGTAGCATAAGTGGAAAATGCACCGGCCTGGATAGCAGGAGATCCAGGTTCGAGTCCTGGCTGGGACAGTTAGATTTTTATTCTGTTCCCTTGCACTAACAATTGTTAATAGTTGATTAAATATTAATGAATACCTTTGCAGCCTTAAATTCAGTTTTATTTTTTGAAAGCAATACATAGATTAATTAATTTTATTTATTTTACTTAATAAAGTAAAGCCTGTTTTTAATTAAGTTTATATTCTTAAGGTTTATTGTTTAATAATTATTTTTTATATAGGAATGGTTATATAATATGTACAAAAATTAATAAAGGACTTTATGAGGAAACCACTAGACACTGTTCAGAAATACTTGAAATGTGTTTCAAGACTGTTTTTTCAAGATGTTGCCTCGGAGGGTATATAACTTTTTTTCAAATGACTCTAGCTTTCTAAATACTCATACAGTTTCAGATTTTCTTTTTGTATTTTGTTTGAAAATGCAAAAAGAAATTTTACTTTTCATAGTTTTCAACGTAAGACCAAATTGAGTTCTTCATGTAAAAAAATAAATGAAGTTGACTCATTTTCTTCTTTTCTGTCCATCAATTCAATGATAACTAACTTATATTTGATTGATTGAATTTAATATAATTCAATACTAAAATTGGTCTTTTAAGTTATTCAGTGGTTTATATCATGCGTTTAGGCTTGATTTAATTTTTCTTATTGTCTATTTCTCTATTCCCTACTTGAATTAAAATGTTAATTATTTAGTTTTATATAAGGTCCAGTCTTCATAGATTTTTGAATTAAAAAATAGTGAAAAACATTAATTTCCTACCATTTTTTATGTAAATAAAAAAATAATAAAAATATAATTTTAAGGGCCAAATAATTTTTCAGGCTACAAAAGCAAAATATTTTTTGTTATAAATAAATACTAATATTTCTACTGTTAATGAAATGTGTATTATTTAAAATTAAAAATAATTAGTTGATCATGCTAATGACCCTGTTAGTCAATGTGCAATTAAAAAAAAAAAGTTAGTTAACCTCTCTTTACTATATGTTCTTACTCATTTTCCCAGATTCTAAAACATCCCAGTGGAAGTATCTTGGAGGATGAGGAAAAATCACTTTACAGCAAAGATATTGATCCCTACGCAGATCATTTGTTCCCTATAGCACCCAGTGTAAGAAAACAAAACTCCATCTCAACTATATCAATGAAGTCTGGTAAGAAGGATGAGAGGTTTATTTCAGACGTTTCTAGAACTTTTTTTTTTTTTTTTTTTTTTTTGCCTCGAACTTTCAGTTATTTCTTCACCCTTATTTACCTTCCAGTTATCCACTTAGGTGTAAAGGGTAATAAGTATATATAATTATTACTAATTACACTAATAAGTGCATAGGCCAGCCTTAGCACACTTAAATCTATTCAATATTGTGCTTCCTGGTTTTTGAGACAAAATCCATGATTTACAAAAAATGAAAACTTCAATATATCTGTTATGCTACCCATAAGAAATATATTTTAAGAAATGCTCAAATACTGTATATTGCTTAAGAGTCATCCTCGGGAGCTACAACAGTCATAAGACAATCCTATAAGTATAAAATATTTTAAACTGAACAATGTATAAATTATTTTTGAAATACATCTTTTAAAGCAATAATTTAAACACATGAATTTGAAAAAATAATTTTTGACAATGAATTATTTGTTTGTAATGTGTAGGCAAGAAAAAGTAAATGGTCACATCAAAATTATAAATGTCAGAGATTTAATCTATATCCTAAGATCGATTGCTAAGACTTGGTGAAGTTGAATTCCTAAAATTAAAACACGAATAAGAAATTATATAAAAATGTTTAGAGAGACATACTAGAGTAATGATGTTTATCTCTTACATCACATAAATTTCATGTTCATTCTTTCTCTCATGTAAATTTAAAATTTTGTCACTTTTCATATCAAGCATAATTTACTGTTCTTTAATTTTTTTATTCTCTTCACTTTCACTCTGCAATAACTTCACTTAGTGAAATCTATTCATATGCCCTTTACTTATTACTTAACAATAACTAGAGTCTTTTCTCTTTAAATGTCCTTTACATCTATTTATTTTTCCCCTAAATTTTCTGCCAATAAATTCCAAATAATACACCACTAATAAGTTTTCAATAATTTGCTAATAGCTAGCTCTTAAAAAATTACTTGAGAAATTCTGCAAATACTTTTCTCATGAGAGATTATTGAAGTAATCTTTTTTTGAAAACTAACCCAAAAACTATTAATAAATAAGTAGCCTGACCTTTGAGCATAAGAGGATGCATTCGTCTTTCTCGTAGGTTAGGCTCTCGCTAGTGTGTTGGGAATTTAATAATTTATCTAGCTCATCCCGGTGGTGCAAAAGGAGATCCAGGTTCGAGTCCTGGCTGGGACAAATAGATTTTTTATTCTATTCTCTTGTATTAATTGATTAATAAATAACTATTAATCACCAATTTACTCCCATTAAAAATAATAATAAAGTTGCTATACTAATTGCTATAGTTAATAAGGACAAAGTTATCAATATTGCAGCTATCCAAAAGCAGATAAATGCAAAAACCAAGCAAATTTATTTTTTCTTGTACATTCTCCTATGCAACTTCTGAACTAATGAGCTATTTTGTTAAAATTAATGGGTTATAAATGACTAATTGTAAAAAATAATGCAAGTGTCATTTGAGGATTGAATGTAAGTTTAACCTTCCGCCAGGCACTGATGCTTTTGTACCACCACCGGGCATTTGCCGTATTTCATAGCATACACATTTGTTTTTTTTTACTTCCTTAATGATACTTAGTGATGATTCTGTGATCTAAAATTATAAATTTGTTCATTTATAGGTTAAAAAAGCTATTTAAAAAAAATTTGTTTTGCACAAATTTATTTAAAATAAGATTAAAAAAATATACCAATGAAATGTGTATAATATTTAGAGTTAATAAAATCAGTTTCTACGGATTCAAATAGTTTGTGGTAGTACTTTTATTTTAACGAAGCAGGTATATTGTGAACCCGTTCGTCACACTCAATTAAAATTATATTTGAACTGAAACTAAATAAAAACTTAATTCACAAACAAAATAATTATTATTGCTGTTACTAATAACAGTTTTCAGTACCAAAAAAATATGTGTACCTCAAATTTCTGTACCTCAGAAATATGAGCAAATAAAACATATTTATTATTTACATAATTATTATTTATTCCTACAAAATATGTTATGAACTGCCTTCACTAACACCTTCCATTGCTTGTAAGCAATTCTCACATGTTATTTTGGACTGTTTCCCACACACACACACTGTTTCACAAACACTGAGCCCTTTTCACATGCTTTTATACTATTCAATTTTCTTTTGTTCCTTGTGATAAGCTTTCACATCGATGGGGAGGTTTTTTTTTATCTCTGACCTGGCTTACAAATGTTCCTTCATCAATTCCTGTGTTAGATTTTTGGGAAATTTATTTCTTCAAACAGGAGCTTCTGATGGAGATACTGAACAATATCTGTGTGTTGATCCCTGCCTCATTCATTATGTGATAAAAAATTACCATTGTACTTGCTTCGGCGGTACATATACTAAAATACTACTACTAAAAAATTACCATCGGACATCTTTTTGTTTTTCTTTTGACTGAGTCGCTAGAGCATAATTTATCCACTGTATAAACTCCTCCTTTGGTCATATTGTAATCCATAATTATTTCTGGTTTCTTAGTTTCTTTGTCAATTTCATTGTTGTTGTGCATGTTTGAAATCAATACTAAACATTTTTTTTTTTTTGTAGTAAAAGAAACCATCTCTTTTTGGAAGCAGAACTTGAAACTTTCTACCACCTTTGAATTATTTGGCAAAAAATCTGGGGGGATAGCCGATCAGTTTTCTCTTTGGGTGCTTCTGAATATAATTTTCTTTGCCAAAAGACTCTCAGCTAACTCAATACTTGATTAACAATTATCAGTTATCAGCCCCAATAGATCTAAGATTTCAGATCTAGATGTGGTTTATCTCCACGACATACTTCTCTCTTATAACTAATATGTGTAAATTTGTATAGTGGACAATTTCATCGACCTTTTCAATATTTATAAACTTTGAAAACGCACCTGAATATCGATAAAATGTTTGTATTTTTTTTTCGGCCTTGGCAGAATTTTCATTATATTTTCTTTGGGGTTTTTTTTAGATTTGGGTTTGGGAGATAAATGGTTTTTCCATTTAGCTACTTTATCTTTTCCCGTGAAGAAATGTTCATCATTGCAAAAATCACCACTTTCACAATCACTGGAACCCATTGTGTCACTCTCCAAATCAATTTGATGAATTTCCTCATCACTAAGGTCATTGTCACTTTTAACAAGATCACTCTCAACCTCAGCAGCTTGAACTCTTTGTTCATCTGAAAGTTCTTGATGTACTCTAGGGATGTCTTCTAGCCATACCAAATGGTACCAAATTGAGTGTGAATAGAGATTATCAAAGTGTTTAGGGTAAAAAGGAAATTTAGATCGAAGAGAGGTATTGGTAAAATGCTGAAATTGGTAAAATGGGTTTGGCTAAACCTTTGACTAAAGGTGTCTCAAAGTCTTAGTGGGTGGTAGGGAACTATAAATATTACACTAAGAATTTCGATTGTTAGAGTTTTGTTTTACTTACATTGGAGTCTTTCAATCGATTTTGAATTGTAACAGATGCTACTTGTGGTTCCTTGGTTGATATGAGAATTGTGGTGTCATCTGCAAATATGGTGGTGAGGGTTTCGGGATCTGTGGAAAGATTTGAGATGTTGATGGAGTAAAGGATAAGAGCTTGGATGTTGATATGATGGAAGAAGAATGAAGATCACCTTGTTAGGATTTTAGGTAGAAGAATAGGTACGATTTTAGAATTAGGAAAAAGATGCTGGGTAAAAAATGTTTGATGTCATAGAGGAGTTTGTAGTATATGTATACATGCCCCTAAGCATGTGCCAAGTCTAGGAACACACATGAACAGAATCCCTTTACTCAAAAACTTACAATTCAAGGAGAAAGCAATAGCCTTCACTTAAAAAAAGATTTGTCAGATGGGGCTGTTTTGAATCTCAGTTATAGCTTGGTTGGATTAAATTGCTGGTTGGAGAGTTTTTATAACAGGTTTTTTGAAATTATGGGTTGAAGGCTGATAGGACAATAAGAACTTACAAGGGTTAGTGGCTTATTTGCCATTGGAATTAATATAACTGCTGAGTGCTTCCAGGTTGTGGGAAAATGTGTTTTTTGATTTTGATGTGTTGTTCTGAGAATACTGTTTAAGACCAAAGTGAAGAACTTCGTTGGAGAGGATCTAGGCAGTGATTTTCAGGTTCAGGAAATTTCTTTAGAGGAATATAATTTGTAATATATATAT
>KZ807135.1:420340-440476 GCA_000696205.2 Oncopeltus fasciatus
TGATTTGATTGTTAAATATTCAGTTTTTGGTATCACACGTTGTTGGCTGTATTCCATTGAGTGGCAAAAGCGAGGTTTGCCTCATACCCACATTTTAATTTGGCTTCAAGATAAAATTCGTCCAGAAGAAATTGATCAAATAATTTCAGCCAAAATTCCAGACCCATTAGTTGATCAAGAATTATTTGATATTGTTACCAAACACATGATCCATGGGCAGTGTGGTGCTTTCAACATGACGTCAACATGTATGGAAAATGTAAGATGTAAAAAAAATTTTCCAAAGCCGCATACCAATGACACTATCACGGATATTTACGGTTATCCAATGTATCGCCGCAGAAATACTGCGAATGATGGCCACACATTCACAATGCCGAATTATCCAAATCAAGTAGAATTTGATAATCAGTGGGTGGTACCATACTCACCATTACTTTTAAAAACTTATGAAGCTCATATCAATGTTGAGCTTTGCAGTTCTGTAAAATCAATTAAGTACATTTGTAAGTATGTAAACAAAGGCAGTGATTTGGCCATATTTGAAGTACAAAACATAAATAAAAATGACGAAATAGCACGATACCAAATGGGCAGATACATTAGCAGTAATGAAGCTATTTGGCATATTCTTAGCTTTCCCATACACGAAAGAGATCCTTCTGTCCAGCATCTAGCAATACATCTTGAAAACGGTCAACGTGTATACTTCACTGAAGAAAATGTTCTTCAACGTGCACTTGAGGCTCCAAAAACGACACTAACTGAATTTTTTACATTGTGTCAAAAATCTGATATTTTTGGCCAGTTCGCAAAGACATTGATATATGCTGATGTTCCACGTTATTTTACATGGAACAAATCCAGTAAAAAATGGGAGCCACGGAAACAAGGAAAACCACATCCTTCCATTACAGGCATATTTAAAGCTAAGACATTGGGGCGACTTTACACGGTACATCCAAAGCAACGTGAGTGCTTCTATTTACGTTTGTTATTAGTGAATGTTCCCGGACCAACGTCTTTTGAATTTCTGCGAACAGTTAATGGTCGAGTATTCAATACATACCAAGACGCATGTCGTGAACTGCAATTGCTAGAAGACGATAACCATTGGGACTTAACGCTTGCTGATGCTGCGTTGACATCAACGCCCAATAACATTCGTCAGCTGTTTGCAATTATTTTGACGACATGTTATCCATCGCAAGCACAAACTTTGTGGGAAAAATATAAAAATTGTATGACCGAGGACATATTGCATCGAATAAGACAAACAGATCAATGCCGAAACATAGATTATACGCCAGAGATGTATAATGAAGCGTTAGTGTTGATCGAGGATTTATGTGTTTTAATTTCAAATTTACCACTTCATCATTATGGTATACCGTCACCTGATCGTCCAGCCACCGACTTAGTCAACACCGATTTACAACGAGAAAAACAATATGACCATGGTAATTTAGCAACAATTATCGTGAACAGTGAGCCATTACTAACAGCAGAACAAAAAATTATTTATGATCGGATTATGCTGGCTGTTGCTGCTGAACAAGGCGGTTTTTTTTTCTTGGACGCACCAGGTGGTACCGGTAAGACATTTTTGATATCGTTGATTCTTGCCAAAGTACGGTCGCAACAGAAAATCGCATTGGCAGTTGCATCGTCAGGCATTGCGGCTACTTTGCTAGATGGTGGGCGAACGGCACATTCAACATTCAAGCTGCCATTGGACATTCATAATAAACCAAATGCAATATGTAACATAAAAAAGATTAGTGGAATAGCTGCAGTGTTGCGGAAGAGTTCAATAATAATTTGGGATGAGTGCACAATGGCTCACAAATATTCACTCGAAGCATTGCATAGAACCCTACAAGATTTAAACGGCAATAATAAACTTTTCGGTGGTGCTATCTTACTTTTGTCTGGTGATTTCCGACAGACCTTACCGGTTATACCTCGCTCTACTTTCGCAGATGAGATTAATGCATGTTTGAAACAATCATTTTTATGGCGAAGTGTTGAAACTCTTCGATTGACCATAAACATGCGCGTACGATTGCAAAATGATCCATCAGCACAAATATTCTCCGAACAATTACTAGATATTGGGAACGGTAAAATAGAAATGCAACCAAATACGCAATGCATTAAACTGCCAGACAATTTCTGCACTGTTCTTCAGGAAAAAAATGAATTGATTCAGAGTATTTTTCCGGATATACAGAATAATTACTTGAATCATGACTGGCTCAGTCATCGGGCGATTTTGGCAGCCAAAAATGTTGATGTTGACGAAATTAACTTCCAGATACAACAGTTGTTACCAGGCGATCTGATGTCTTTTAAATCAATCGATACTGTTGTTGATGAAAATGAAAGTGTAAATTTTCCAGTTGAATTTTTAAACTCACTGGATATACCTGGAATGCCACCACATAATCTGCGATTAAAGATTGGTTCCCCTATTATTCTCCTACGTAATTTGAATCCACCTCAATTATGCAACGGTACGCGTTTGGTCATCAAAAAGATCACCGGAAATATTCTTGAAGCAACCATTTTAACTGGGAAGTTTAAAGGAAAAGTGGTCCTGTTGCCACGTATTCCAATGATACCGTCAGATTCTACCATACCCTTCAAAAGGCTACAGTTTCCAATTCGTTTAGCTTTTGCCATGTCTATAAATAAATCTCAAGGCCAAACAATGTCCATTTGTGGTTTAGATTTAGAAAATCCATGTTTTTCTCATGGACAACTATATGTTGCATGTTCACGTGTAGGGAAACCGTCGAATCTATTTGTATTAGCTAAAGACAGGTTAACTAAAAATATTGTGCACCGATTAGTGCTAAATTAAGTTGAAATTAAAAGTATGTATAATTCAATATAATAAATATTGTTGATAAAGATTTAAGACTATCTGCCCTACCTACCTTATTCATAAGTTTAAGTGTCACATGTTATTTACTAATAACTTTGTAATTTACTCATTTGTTACAAATTTTAATAACAATAATGATAAATTGTAAAATTAATTCCTTTGTATTGATTTTTGCTCAATATCCACTGTATGAAAATTTTAATCAATCGTGCTCAAAGTCCTAAAGTATTGCATCATTGCTACGCTAAGGCGGTACGAAGTTCGCACACGCACCAATAAATGTATTTGTATAGGGAGGGGGCTACCCATCATAGTGTAAGGTCTTTTCTCATCAACTATAAACATTTATGTTGCTGTTGTTGTGATTAATTATGTTTAGTTTCATTGTTTGTGTTCAACAGTATTTTTTTAAAATTAAGTTTATCCATGTTGAAAGCTTGTTAACATGTATGTGGACAACAAATTTATTATAAAATAGACTATTTTCAAATATTTGACACTTATAAAGTTTATAAAAGGTTTTTTTTTATACTCTCATTTCAGCATCCTGAAAACGCCAATGTGGTGAAACATCAAGGGGAAATTTAAAGAAATTTTTCTGTAAAATTGGACCAGTATTTGCATTATTTATCTTGTAAAATTAAAATATTTTAAAACTAGTCTAGAACAAAATTATAGTGTATATATGTGTGTGGATCTTTGGATATGTTTAATGGGATATGCAAGTCAAATTTTTATACATAAATTACTTCTAGTTAAAACTAATTGCAATTAAATTAATATTAAAAGTACTAGAATTATAAAATCTCAAATAATAAACTGAAAACATATATGAAGAGACATAAACAATTAGAACAAATACCAAGTCTAGGAGGTGATCATCTTGTACTAGTGATCTTTAGAAAGAAAGGTGGTTTTAACTTTTAAATCTGAGGCCCTCTCCAATCTGTCAGTTTTTATGTGTTATACAGGTTAATCTTGATTTCTATTTTCTCCATTTTTTAAAGTTAATTCAAGTTATTTTGAAAATAAAGCAGACTAACTTTATGGGTAAGGTCATAATTCCTTGTGTCCTTCACTTTATCTCCACAAAAACTAATGTTTTCTTCTCCGATGAAACAGATCTTAATTTATGCTATATTGGAGAAACTAAACTATTCTGTTCAAAACTATATATTTAAATGTAAAGTGTATTTAAGCATAATTTTTTTTCTTCAAATGATTTAGTAATGGCTGAAAAGGGTCTGTTGTCGAGAGACATTTGGAACATGTCTGTTAATAGGAATCCAGTCTTCTTGACTGTTTGAAAATTTAATTTATGCCAATAATGACATAATGTTTGCGGTACTAGAGCAGTAAAAAATTATTTTTTAAGTACATATTTATATAAAATATTTATAAATATAATGTCATAAGTAAATTACTGTACCCTACTTTGCGAATTGAATAGAAAAGAGGCAATTATAATAGACATTAATTGTGATCTATCCTGTTTTCAATAATTAAATTCCTTTATTTAATATCCTTTATAAAGGTACATTTGTTTTACATACTCATGAATCTTCATCTCTCCCATTTAGTTGACTATGATGACAGTATCTTTCAAAATGCTAGATTTAACAATTTTTTCTAAACTCTTTCAGAACAGCACATTTACCTTAAAAAATGTTTTCAGTATGTTTTAGATGACATAGACTATAGTTGTAATTTCTCTGCATATCCCATAGTTAAAATTTAGGTAAAGTTCACCTTTAGCTTTAAATACTTTTGGTCACCAAGTCTTAATGAAGTTTTTATAAAATAAATATAAGGCAGACATAGGCCTAACCCGTAACTATGCGTTTTTCAGTTTTTTTTTTTTTTACAATTAAACAGAATTGTATTTTATTGAGTAGTTTTCATCAAAAATATTAAAATGACTGAAGTTACCAAATAGTGTTACCCAATTCACCCAAAATAACTTTACCAAATAGAATTTTAGTAAAAAACATAGGTAATCTAATGTTATGGTACTTTAAGGTAAGTACTACCATAACATTAGATTACCTATGGTAAGGTTCAGTATCACATTTTAAAAATACTAAATAATTTAGGAGTTTCTTTAAAGAACCTGAAGTTTTTATTTATCTAATTGTTCAAAAAATTCCATTTACTAAAAGCCCCAGCCAAATCTCTGTAACACAACGAAAGTTATTCATTAGAAAAATGTAAATAATAAGTAATTTAAATCTTTGCTTTTGAAAGTCTGCCCTCAATTTATGTGGTCAAACTTAATGTCAGCATTAATTTATAACATAAATAATCATAATTGTTAGCATCATAATGATTTAATCTCTTGAATGTTTAGTTATCATTTTCCAAATTTAGCCCTTATTTCCATTTAAAAAAACATAATTTCTGATTTCACCAGGTTAAAGAGAGCACAGTACCTATGTGATCAGTTAATCAGCATTTGGAGGTGGTCTATCGTTAACAATAAGATGTCGTCCTCAAAGGGGGCACCAGAAGAATCCGACTCCTTCTATTATAATACCTCCTATGCCAGGTCAATTATAAACAGCAATGGTGACTATGTACAGCCCTGTTTTAGGCCCATTCTGGGCTTTACTATTCATCTGATACTAAAGAAGCACCTCTCTTCTCTATGAAAATTCCTAATTGGGATAAATTTTATACTGACACGAAAATCATAGATAGAGCTTGTTAAACAGAGCCTTCAGTTTATCAAATCAAAAGCAGACAAAATACCATAAACCCTCCCCCCTTTTCTTGAAATTAAAATTTTTATTATTGAAAATAAATCGATTATAATGTGTATAATACTGTAGTTATTTCTAAATCCTAGGTGATTAATTGCCATTGTTAATTAAAATTCAGGTGTGATTAATTACCTATTGTTCTAGTTTAAGAGTAGAAGTGCAGTAAATAATTTCGAAATTGAGTCAGAGATATTTTCAACATTTTTTTTGTCTCCTTTCTTAAATAATGGAAATAACATCGATTCTTGTCAACTTTTAGTTACCTTTTCATAATTCCACATATAATTGAAAAAATAAAGTAATGCTCCAAAAATTTATTCGGGCGGATTTTATAAAAGGGTGCTATTAGGACCAAGAGCTGAATTCAATAATTCTTCATTCCCTTTTATGACAAAAATTTAATTTTAGCTTTAAGTTTTAATTTAAGTGTTTAAACAATCCTGAGTCAAACTGATCACTCATTACGTCTAGGAACACTAAATTGAGCAACCCATTGATGATAAAAAGCCTTAGAAATTATTTCAGCAGTGATGTTGAGTGGTATAACTGGTGAACCTATCAATTATGGTTAGAGTGTAAACGTTTCCTTCTGTTAAGAATCAAATGTTTATTAGGTACTTTATATTGTCCAACAAAAGATTTCACTTGATGGTGGATCTTACTTTGCTGGTATTGTAAACATGAGTTAGTCCAATCCAGGATGTTCTTCTTAACATTGAGTCAAACATATTTACATGATATTTGCTTGGCAGTTGCCTTAATACCAGGGTGAGCTTTAACATAAATAAGAGAAAGACTTGTTGCCAGAATGCCTTGGGGATAAATGGATGGATGGTGTCCATACTAATACTATAACAAATATAATTTCCAGTAGGAAGTTGGTAACTCTTGATGCAGAATCAGATGTCATAAAATCCTGAAGTTCGCTGTCAGCCTTCTGTTCTTTGGCTAACTTGTCAAAATCATAAAACATCTAAAGCCTCAATCCGCTTTTATTAATATGGAGAATATCTATGCTAAATTCAGATTTACTGACTTCAATTGTCATTGTTGGAAAGAGGAAGCTTTATTATTTATTTTATTGAAATAAAAAATAAGAGGTTTATGATCACCTAATGACATCCTTCCAACAGATATTTAAAATGAGTTACAGAGAAAAACATACTCAACATCACCTTGCTATATGCACTGTAAAATTTTTGAGTAACACTTAATTTTGTTAGAGTAAAAAGATAAAGGTCTCCATCCATTAGATTCAAGTTTCATTGTATAAACAGATATATTTTAATGATTGTGGCCGAGTATTCACGTTTCCCATTTGCATTGGCTTGTCCAGATAAAAATTCATTAATTGTCATGAAGTGCTCAGAAACACTATTTGCAATCCTCGGAAAGTCTTGTAATATCTACTTTGACCAAAGCCTATCATTTATGTCAAAATAATTAAAACTTCTACTCTCTAGGTATATGAGTCCAACTTCTCCTTGCAAGGCACCATTAATGGCCAAGTTCAATAAGTACAATGGGGTTGTCCTGAATATAATAGAACATGCAATTAAATTACAAGATCTGGATATAATACAGTGATATGGCACACTTCACGCCAAGGTTTTCAGGTATTTAATCAGAGGCTGGCCATTTAAAGTTAGTGAGATTCAGCCCTTGTTCTAGTTTAAGAATCAAATTTACGAGAGTAAAGGTCTGCTGTTATAGGTCTTCATGATTATGGTCTCTTACTTCATATCAGTAGTCTTTAGAAAAAAATTCTATAGAAAATTTTTATGACTCTTGCAGGGTAATGAAAATGTCTGAATTTGGCGAGAAGATATAAGATGACCAGGAATATCAAGAAAAGTGAAAGATAAGATTGCAGGATGTTCACAATTTGTGAAGAAACATAACCAAGCCCCAGAACTGCTGATACCATCGAGGACACTGACAACAATTGACAAGTTTTCGTGACTGACTACTAAAAGTCATTTCTTTTTTAAACAACTTGATAAATGTAAAACGAGCTTGCTGATAACGAAGGGTACAGTAACATACCTGAAGAACCTGTTCACAACATTTGAAGTTCAAATGAATCTGAGGTGTGACAATCTAACCAACCTTGCCAGCGTTGAGATGCAGCAGTTTGCAAAGTTAAAGAGGGAGAAAATTAAGAGGATGTTCGATTTCAGACAGAAGATTCAAACTTTGGAGCTGCTGGAGGAAGGATACTGGGTCAAGATCCATGAAATGAAGAAATTTTGAAGAGTTATTAAGAAGTGTAAAGAGGTATCACCTTGACAAGATAGATTTTGGTAATTCAGCTAGTCAGGAATTGGAGAGCAATGGTATATATGATGGAGTCGAACGCATTTGAGGAAAATTTGATATATCTATATCATATTCAAATTGAGATTCATAATTTATTCATTGAGACTGGTCTACAACAAAATTCAATTTAAATGAAAGAAATTTCTATAGTAAATAAATAAAACTTTAGTTATAAACTGTACTTATTTATTTAGGTGCAATGCGAAATTGTTATTTAAAATTTAAAAAGAACAGCAGTAAAATTATTAAAATTCACTGAGAAATGTGAATATTTACACAATATTCAGACCTTACACCCCCAGGCTGAAGGCAACTTTATCAGTACTAAATCCTTCCTTTCCCACCTGTACTCTGCTTCCCAGCAGTTTGATAGACCATCTGTAAAAAAAATCAACCCCTATACACAAAAATAGATTCACACACACACACGTATAACCATGCCTATAAATGCATTCACTAAATGTGGAACCTATAAATACATGGTAATGTGATCACAAAAACAGACTCATGAAAGGATTTGATTAGAAAATGCAGCGTTCTTTCAGTCAATCAGCAATATTACATAATCAGGAGAGGAGATTAACCAGAACTTGTTCAGATTTCACACTTGATTAAAACATTTTCTGAATTGTCAGCCATAATTTTCAATCAATTGAATCTAAATAGCACAAAAGTGATTAATAAACATTAATATCTACAAATTGGTTGGATGAGAGTCCCTACTAAACTCCGTAGTTTACATGAAATAAAATATGATATGGCAAAACTTTAACCATCTCGCTAATAAAATTATTATATGAATTGAAATTGATATGTAACATTAAAACAACTATTCAGAAATATGCTCTTTTAGTTAATAGAATCACAGCGGTAGGAGTGGTAAATAAAGTGAAACCCATCCCTCGATTAAACAGACTAAAAGATACAGAATTTTTTTTTGATATTTGAAAATATTCATTGGAAAACCAATCACAAAGAAATATTTTAAAAAAATCTAATATATATNAAATAGTACTCATAGCAATAAAAAATATTGTCTTGTAAATGCAAATCCAGTAACCATTATATTGCCCATTATTTACACATGTGTATGTGTATATATATACATACATACACACATATATATATATATATATATATATATATATATACACATATATTTGAAAATCGATATAAAATAAATATTAATTTTATTTTTATAGGTATGAATAATTGTTCAGAAAATATTTTTTAATTGGTTTTAAGTATTCAAAAATCTATGTTGGAAAACCAATCTGAAGAAATATATTTAAGTATTTCTTTTAATTTAATCTCTCTTTAAACCACTTAGGTTCATGGAGAAAGGGGATATTTGAAGGTGCCCACTCTATACTCAAATCCCATGGCTCTGACAAGCATTCATTTCTAGGTTGCATAAGTTGAACCCGCGATTGAGAGACCTCATAGGATACCCTCCTTTAACCCTGCACCGCATTTACTTTATTATTCATGAAAAACTCACAGCTGCAGAATAAAGTTTGTTTCTTTTTTAATTACAAAAATTAATTTGATTTGAGAAAAAAGCATTCTTATCTGTATTGATTAGTATGTCTACCGATTACTGCAAGGGTTCTTAAACTGAATTAAATGTTTGAGCTTCTTTATAGACAGCTGATATTATAATTCCTAAATGTTTGATATCAGCCAAAGATGCGGGTTTAGTAAAAGTTTAAATTGAGACATTATTATTAGTATTATAATAAAATAAGATAAAATACAATCAGTATAAAATGTAGTTTTCCAATGTTTATGTTTTATAACATTTTTACAAAAGAATCATATTAATGAAGTAAATAACTAGAACTTAACAGCTGCTAAAACTGGGGGGAAAAAAATGGAGTTAAACTAAATATATTTATCAATGAGGATAATATCATGGTTCATTTAATTTCTGCAATTGCTACTGTTAAACGGTTAAAATTTTCCAATCACATTTAGTAGTGCAAATTATTTGGTTTTTCTCACTCCTAAACAACCAAAGTTTATCATAAACATTTTTAAATAATCACTTAAAATTTAAATACCAAGCTTTGTAGCATTTTAATGAAAATTAAGGGCTATGTAGTTTTAAAAATGTTTTTAATCAAGTATCCGTTATCAGCTTAACTCCCACTATTTATTCTGTGATTCTGCTAATTAATTGAACACTGTACAATTAGTGTTAAATAACACTGTGAATACATTTTTGAACAACTATTGTAATATGTCCATTGAAATGCAATTTATTTCATTGAGATTGTTAAAAGTCATGCCACAAATATATTTATTTTCAACCCTTACTCTCATCTAACCAAGTATTAGCGAAATATTGCTAGTTTGCAGATATTGACTTTTAATAATCATTTTAATGCAAAGTTCTGGGTTAAATTGAACAAAAAAAATAGTTCTTGGCCATGTCAGATCATATGAACCCCTTCTAAATAATGAGATTTTACTGATTCACAAGAATATAAATACATTTATATTTAATTGAGTTTGTTATTAACCTAAATAAAAAATTAGAACAGATACTGGAAGAAAATTTGTTCTTCTACACAACGCACTTTTATTAATTAAACCTTAGCACTTTCAGGTCCAGATCCCAGAATCAGAGCACACTGGAAAAATAATGATTTGTCTATCTCGAAGATTGATGTTTTACCCAACAGTAAAGCACAAACCTTCGAGGTGGACAATTCATAATTTTTCTCAAAGTGACTAGTTCTGATGATGGGATCATGAGTTGTGAAAGTGCTAAGCTTCAATTAAAAAAAAAAACAATTGTACAGAGAAACAAATTTTCTTCCAGTATCTGTTCTAATTTTTTAGGTAAATAAAAAATCAATTATATCTAATTTGAATGTATTTATTATGCTGTTTCATTCTGATAATTTGAATATTTCGGTATAAAAAACCCGCAATGTTCCCCAGCCTTTTTCCTGAACTATTAATTAGTAGGATTCACTACAAGTCTGAGGGTGGGCTGGCATTGTCCCCTTAATAGATAAGATTCTTCAGTCTAAGAAGAATGGCATTGCCCAACGCTTGAAAAAGGATGATAGCCAACCCTGATTGATGAGACCTCTAAGTCTACAGATGACAAACTTATCTAAGGGAGTAAACCTCTACAGAAAAATTACAGGTCCCCTAAGATTAGTAGAAGTTGGGAGCTCAACTGATAATGATCCTGTAAGGCAGGTATTACAATTTTGAACTCCCTTTAAACCACCCTTCTCCAAGACTGATTTCTGTCTTTAACGAAAACATCCATTGGTTTGTAAAAGGCTTAAATACCAAATTAATTTTTTTTTATTATAAAATTTGTAAATGTTAGAGCTGATACAATATATATATATATGTGACTCAAAAGCTGTGGAGACACCATAGTTGGGATCTGAAACTCCAATTTCTCCCATCTCCATTCAAAGACTTATGCATCATAATAGCAAACCCATTTAAATTTGGGTGTGCCCTATTCAGCCATTTTTTTCTGGAAAATAGCTCTTTCCAGGATACTGTCTGTTTCTAACTTTAAAGACTCATCTAAAGCATGTTTAAGGATTGGTAGTAAAACCTTTAGTTTAGAAATCTGGACTTTAATTATAAAAGCCTATAAATCTCCAAATTAGAGTAATTGATAATTTTTAATGTCTTTTAGCAGGGAGGATAACTGTCTAAAAACAATTTAGATACACAGTGATTCATGGACATTTACAAAGTGTCTGATGGCCGGATGTATATGGAACTTTGATGAGAAGATGCCGAACTATTTATTATGTAATATACTACCTACCTCAATATAAATTTTTTTTTTTTTCATTCATTGGCATCTCTCTCCCATAAAGTAAAAAATATTTATTCGGCAAAAATTTGTCTTACAATAGTATGGTACATAGGGCATAGTAACAATAGCATGAGAAATGCAACTGGCCATCTTGAACTTGTCTAAGCAACTATAGAACAAATAACTCCTTTATTACTTTTTGTAATTGTCGATTACTTACGCATGCTTTTTTATGGAACTCAAAAACTGTATTACTGCATAATAAGTGAAATCTTTCAATTGAGACACAAAACTCTTTAAAAATAGTACTCATAGCAATAAAAAATATTGTCTTGTAAATGCAAATCCAGTAACCATTATATTGCCCATTATTTACACATGTGTATGTGTATATATATACATACATACACACATATATATATATATATATATATATATATATATACACACACACACATTAATATATAATGTAATATCACATACCTTTTCAATTTAATGAACCCATAAATAGAGAGTGTAAAAAAATATTACTATAAGCTACATAACTAAAAAATACTTAATTAGTTCTAAATAAAATATCAAAAGGAATGCTAACAAAAAGTTTCATTAATACCTTAATTAACTAGTTGGTTTGACATAAAATGAAATATTCCTCAGGGCAATCAGTAAGTTAATGTTTGTTTATAAGTATCATTTAAGTTTATTAAAACAATAAGATTTTAATACATGGATTAGATTAGAAATAGTGATTAATAATTAATGTTTACAAATACAGACTGATTTTCAATAAAAATGAACTTTCCTTAGAAAACAATTTAAACATTTTCATGCAAGAAAAACAATTATTTCCAATATACAAAGGTTTTTATAACATGGCTTCATTCCTAACATAAATCACTCCTTCACGAAGCATTATTAGATTAATTTATCATTGTTTGGAAACGGCACTAAAATTTTAGTATTGTAATGGTTTAAAAAAAAAATATATCTTAATATCTCTAATCATTAATAACATACTGATTTTAAATAATTAAAAATTAACCATTTTTCAAACTTTTATGGATTAAAACCAAATTTCACAACCAATAAAAGAAAAATAAATTTTATATGACAGGAGATAAATAAAAAAAAAAAAAAAAAAGGAAAGGAATTGTGAATTACTGTCTCTTTGGAATTAAAGAGAAATCATGGCATATTGCGTTGTAAAGAGAGGAAAAATAGCCGCTTGTAATTAAATGAAATATATAGTGGCGAATCTTATTCTTTTTTTTTACAAGTACATTTTTTACTTATCATTTAATTTCTTAAATAATAATTTAAACATCTATTTAATAAAGTGTATATTTTATTTGAAAGTACCGCCATCTTTGTAGCAACCTGGTTTTATGCTGTTATGTTGGCAGTGGATTCGTTTGTCACACAGATCCTGATCAATGTTAAGTTCTTGACGCCAAAATCATTTATTCAGTTGAGATTATACCCTGGTTTTTTCTGTTGGAATAACTTACAGCCTTGACTAATATTGTTCAGTTCTATCTAATATCTGTTCGAAAATGAGTGAAAAGAAAGGTATGTTTATTATTTTCTATTATCTCCTGAAATGTTCTTATAGCTGAGACAAAGGATTACGCCCTTCAGTGTGAATTTTAATGTCGTTTCTTGTTGTATCTTGCAAAAGTAGGGCTTTTATCTACTTTTCTATTTGATGTGAGTATTATTATTATTAATGATAATACCTTGAAAGTTTTAACAATTTTACTTGGAGAAGAACAAAATCAATACTTGTATGGAAGGTGAACAAAATGGAGCCACTTGCATCATATACATATGATATATTCCTAGTTTTACTATCTTTTATTTTTAATTGATTATTCTTATTTTATTATTTCAGACCCTTTTATTATGATTATTTAATTTAACATTATGCACTTTCCTATTCCTTACCTCTGAGCACAATTACAGTTGTGCATTTCCTAGTTAACACTAACCTCTATTTAGCTAATTATTTTATTTTATTTATATATACATTTTTTTTGTTTATTCTAAGTCTTCGGTTAGACTTGAGGCCATCCCAACATGAGTAGTGGATATGTATCATTGATTATTCTGTTAAATTTTCTTGAATTTCACGTGAACATGCAATTCATGGACAGGTAATAAAACGAAATACGTTTGTGAGAGTGTAACCACTTTCTACTAGATTCTTTAAAGTATTCTAAAGTGTAATTTTCTTGATATTTCCTTTAAAAATCTCCAGTTAAAAGGGCACATCTTTTTATGTTGTGCATTTGCTATGTGTATGTTCTATTTTCAGAGATTCTATGGCGCCGCGGGATTGGCTAGTGATCTTAACAGAGGCATCAACCTATGGTGTTTTAGTGTTGGTAATCTCACTAACCTTATATCCGTTACAGCTTTTTGATACCCACGGATCGTCGCAATGGGGCCTGATTCTCGTATTTACTAATTATAAACGTATTTTCACACCTCTCTATCTATCTCTACTCTCTGTGTGTTTTATTTTTTGCTATAATTCTCTATTGTGCTTGTGTGTTTTCTTTTAATTGTTTCCCCGTTAGGACACTAGAAGTAGTCTCAGAGTGCATATGTTATCTCACATCTTGTCTCTGGGTCAAACTCTATTGATTATATCTTCTAACTATTTCCTTATTTACTGCCACGATAATTATGGGATTTACTTAAGTAGAAATGTATTTAATGTGCAGTATCTCAAATAAATTTTCTTGAGTTTTACCCATTCACAAGAATATGCATGGTTAGGAACAGAAATTCTCTTCTTACAGTATTATCAAAACATATGCCACAGAGTTAATTGCTTTATTAATTTAACCAGGGAGGAGAATTCCTGTACATTTCTGTTTAGTTCAGCCACTTCTATAATTTGCACCTAAACTATTTATTTTATAATAGTTTTTCAAGGATTTTTTTTTTCTTTATCCTACTGGATATATATGATTGGTGCGAAAATGGTTCGAACTTTTAACACTTATTTTTAAAATTTAATTATTTTGTTTTAAGTTTCTGGATACTTTGTGAACAGAAACAGTAAAAAGGAAAAGATTTGTTACATTTTTTAAGTTATTACCGCCATTAATTTTTTTTTAAATTGGGAACTTGCATCTTTTAAAGATTGAATAGAGAGGGGATTATTTTATGATAAAGTCAATTTTTCTCAACAGTCTATTTTGTTAGGCAAAAATAATTTTTGGAAACAGAACGAAAACATCAGGCTTCACTTCTGCATGTAGGATTTGATTGCATGTTTTTATTGTTTGTTTTTTATTTTAGTTTAGTTTTTTTTTCTTTTTTTTTTTTTCCATACACGTTTATGTAATTAGCAAATCGTTTCCGGTATTTGATAAAGGAGGAATGTACTTCATAAAAAAGGAATGCTTAGATGAGAAATGTTTTGATTCCAAGATGTCAGGGCTTATTTCCAGCCTTTGATGATCGTGACCGATAAAGTTTTCTCGTCGTATAGTGTGAGTTACGAAACGGGGAAGTTACTGAATACGATCATTTATTACTGAAGAATATNTTATTAATTTTAAAGTAATACATTTTTGAACTTTCAAGCTTTTGACCAAATAAAATATTCACAATTGCATGGATTGTTTAATTAAAGTTTATTTTGTTTTTACTTTATACTTAGTGGCATTTCAACTATATTTCACCTCTGAATGTAAATTTTAATGAAGCTCTATTTTCAATACAAAATATTTTTAAGTATTTTTATACTTGTATCTACTCTTTTAAAACCTAGAGAAGTGCTGCTAAGTCAATTTGTAGTGGTTTTAGGTTTTTAATTTTCTCTTGGCTTTAGATTTTTGGAAGGGGCACCTCCAGATTTCAGTTGGATCAATACTGAATGTAGGTCACTCTAACATATTTCCATTGCCTTCAATTGTAGTTACCTAATATTCATTTTTCCATCATCACACAAGTATTAAAAATTTATTTTTTCCTTTTATAATGCCCCTTTCAGATTTTCTTTTATCTTAGCTTTGTTTGTATTGCTGTTGGATCACTATCCAGTGCATGCCTTGTAGCCTTGTGTTTCATGTTTTTTTTCTCAGATGAACTGGCCTTGAGATGTTATTAATAATGAAATATGTGAATTTTGTTGCAAGATTGTCAACTGTTAATATTTCTGACTTCATTCTTAAATTAAATTAATTATTAAAATTTCTATTTATCAAGAAAATATGTTGGGTTTGAATCTTCAGTTTTTCTATAAGAAACTTTCCAGTTCAGCTGAGGTTTACAGATAATTTTTTGTGCTCTTTTTCTTGTTTTATTTATTCAATTGTTTAGTGCTGTTAATTTTTTTAATTCTTCAATAATTTAAACTTCCAATTTAATATAAATATTTTTATATGCCCATGCTCTTTTTTCTTATGGGTCCTTTTCAAAGTAAATCCACACATGATTACTGAGTATTTTAATCAATTGTCTTTTTGGTAGCTATAAATTTTCTTATACTGTGAAGAGTTGTGAGAAGTCACTAATAGAAGTGATGTAACCACTCAAGCATCAGTCTAGTCACTCTTTGAATTCACCGAATGCAGTTTTGGTAGAATTCTGTTATTCCCTTGTCCAGTGAATTTGACAGTTAATAAATTACTGAATACATTTTTAAAATATCATAACTTCTTTGTTATCATGATGTGGATGTCGTAATAAAAGCATGAACTGAGAATGAGCATGGTAGAACTTAACAATGGGTTCGCATGGCATGTAAACAATATATATAATATATATAGGCACACACACAATTTAAAGAAAATATTTTCTTGTTGAATGGCGGCCTTTCTAGTTCCAATTAATTAAACCCTATTTTAATATATTTTTACGTAAAAGTTACTATTTTAAAGGGAGAAAATAAAATTATTGAATTTTGAAAAATTATTACCTTTATAATTATATGTTAAAAAAATGAATTACATTTCAATCTTCCTTTTTTTCCTAGTTAAAATTTTTTTACTGTTAATAAATTTTGTTACTTCCATTGTATAACTTAAAATTTCTCTGTGTGGAAGTTTCGAGCCATTGACGTAGTTTACTCTAGCTGTGCCCTACAGATGTTCCTGTTTCTTGTTCACCAGGAAAATAAATGTAAATAAGATGATGACAAGTGGCTCGTGGGCTGTAGGGATACCCTTTTGCTCCTTTAATTCTCACCCTTGATTAGCCTGGAGGCCAAGTCATGGGTTTGGCCCTCAAAAGTGTGGGTCACTTCTTACGATCTTCTTTTCTTTTTGATATCCACACAAGTATCTTACCCTTATGATCAATAAGTTCCATTCTTAATCTTGTTTTATTTATTTAAGTTTTCTGGAAATAAACCTTTTGATTCATTAAATTAAATTATAAAGTCTTCTACAAAATGCCATAATTTTATTTCATTTCATTATATTTTGACCCGAATCCATCTTCTAAGTACTAAGAATGAATATTTAATTTGCATGTGTGCTAATATTAATAGTATGAATTTTGGAATTTATATTCATTCCAATGAATTCAAAAAAATAGTTATTCTTTTAAGTTAAAATTCTTTTAGAAATTTAAAATTTTGTTATGCATTTGAAAGTAAATAAGCTTATTATATATATGTGCATATGTTATCTCACATCTTGTCTCTGGGTCAAACTCTATTGATTATATCTTCTAACTATTTCCTTATTTACTGCCACGATAATTATGGGATTTACTTAAGTAGAAATGTATTTAATGTGCAGTATCTCAAANTATATATATATATATATATATATATATATATATATATATATATATATATATATATATATATATATATATATATATATATATATATATATATATATATATATATATATATATATATATATATATATATATATATATATATATATATATATATATATATATATATATATATATATATATATATATATATATATATATATATATATATATATATATATATATATATATATATATATATATATATATATATATATATATATATATATATATATATATATATATATATATATATATATATATATATATATATATATATATATATATATATATATATATATATATATATATATATATATATATATATATATATATATATATATATATATATATATATATATATATATATATATATATATATATATATATATATATATATATATATATATATATATATATATATATATATATATATATATATATATATATATATATATATATATATATATATATATATATATATATATATATATATATATATATATATATATATATATATATATAAGGCAGAAAGTATATTCACAGATAATTTAATTGATTGAGCACAATGCTGTTATACATGTTCCGATTTTGGATTATTGAATGTACTAAGCAGTTATTTGCCAGCTTGAGAACATTGGTCTGCATTAATCCTTGAAGGGATTTTGTTTGGTATAGGTCCAACATTTACTTAAATTAGGCAATTTAAAATACCTGCATTTATTTTCTTGACTAATTAACCTGTGAATCATCTTCATTGAGACCTATTCTGTTTAGAATAGAAATACCAAAATAACTTGTTCTTTGAGTTAAATTCTCAATTAAGTTACTAGTTAGTTTAATTCAAAATGCTTTAGTAAATGAAGGAAGCATTGAAAAGTACAATAACATTTTTCATTGAAAAATGATTGGGTCATTATTTTTCTATTCTATACTAATTCTAAAATATTTATACTTCTGCCTGCTGAAAAAAAAAATTATCTCTTTTCATCCTTAAAGGTGACTTTTTATTCTCTGTTTGTCCTCTACCCATGTTAAAAGTTATGTGAAACATATTAACACTTTTGAATTAGTTTATTAATTTCCTTAATCATTTGATTGTTAAGGAGTATTACATACCTTTATTTCTTTAAATATCAGTATAATTTGCCTTAAACATAGTATTTATTTTTTAAGCAAACATTCATTGACTTAAGAGAGCACCATGTCTATATTTTATATGTTGCTATTAAAATATTTTCTTTGTGCGAGGGAGTTTCTTACTTAAAAACATATCAAATACTTATTGTAAATGATATTTTAATGGGAAGGGTTTATTTATTTTTTTTTTAGTCTTTATAATAAATTTGAGTCAAAATATGTCACTTTATCTGAATGCTTATCAAACCATATGTTGGTCAGCATTTATGCCTAAAGGCTGGTTGTCAGTTTCTCTCAGTACTGAATTTGAATTATCACTTTCTTATTACCATTTTAGAATATGAGTTATATTTATTTATTTTTCATTGCTAAATTTTTACACCAATTCTGAAAGCTAATATCTTTACATTGTAATGACCTTAATAACACCGAAATCGTTTAAACATTATGCCACAATCCTTAATCTTACTTTGTTCTAATTCACTATTTCTAATTTTGTCTAAGAGTTTCTTTAGCAAACAAGAACAAGCTAAGCCAATTAGTAATTACTTACTTTTTTACTATTTGAAATATAATTAATTTTCTCTGATCATATTTGAGTATAATCATGACATTTGGTGATTAAAGGAAAAGTAATACATGGTATTTTCAAGAGAAAAAAAGTTGCCAGAGAGTAGTTCCTGTCACTTGCTAATTGGTTTATTAATATATGCGGTGTTGTATTATCTCTTGATTAGGTTGTTCTTGCAATCATTTTACTTTCATTTTTTTTAACTGCCTATTTTTAAATTATAAAATTTACAATGTGGGTTTTAACCTCTTTTTTTTTTTTAGTATAATATTTTTCTATTGCAAATCATGCATTTTTTAAATTTAAAGTTATGAACTTTAAAATTTCAAATCCTGTTATATAACTGCAATGTTAGTTGATTTTTTTAGTTGAATAAAGATAAAAATTTGACCTTAGTTCAATAAACTGTTGGATGAATCAATAATGGCTAAAAATTGCTCGTCTGGGAGAAGGGCTTGAGAAGAGAAGGCCATAACTTAAAAATTCCTTTTATTATTGATCTAAGTAAATTATAATTTAACCTACATACTATAAAGGTTCATTAAATTTAAAGGATATACTTATACTTTCATCTAAAACTTAAGTATTAGATAAAATAATAATCAAATAAAGGTTTTTTTACCGTAGATATTATTATTAGATGTTTTTTTTTTTACCGTAGATATTATTATTAGATGTTTTTTTTGTTGGGGTTCAGTCAAGGTAGATTAAAAAAAATGTTTTTTATTACATGCCGGCATTTCGGCTTACATTGTAAGCCATCTTCAGGGCTGTTGAAATACAATGTCATGAGAATACAATAATAATTTACAATATTATAATATAGAATTGCCATAATGTAATATGATATCAA
>KZ807135.1:441149-459026 GCA_000696205.2 Oncopeltus fasciatus
TTTAAACATTTGAAATATTTTTATTATCCAGTAATTTAATTTTCTTATTACTTTGTAAGTTTAAGTTCTTTGTATGCATTTAATTTTATTCAATATTTTAGTTTTTCAAGGCTTTTTTGAGTTTCATTGAAACAATGAAATGGACTGATCCTCTTTTCTTGATGATGTTTTACATTATATATAAAAGTTATTTTTATTCCTGTTCTGCTCTAAAAAAAAAAAAGAGAGAGAGAGAGAATAGAAAAAAAAATTAGTCGGCTAGTTGGATGGATAATGTGACTGATATGGATAAATAATGTTTAAAAGTCTAAACTATTATATTAATAATTTTGTAGCTGTCTCATATATTATTTACTTCATTTAAGAAAGAATTTAATCAAATTGTTATTCCAATTATTTTTCATTCCATTGTACCATACTGTTTTCTTATTCAAAACTATTTATGTATTTTTTTTAGAAATTCATTTTATATCTTATAGTGTTATTTATTATAATTTGGAACTCATTGTATTATTTATGCTTGGCCAATTCATGACATTCTATCACATTAATGTCACTCTCTTCTCTCTCCCATTTTAAGCTTATTGTTATTTGGATAATTAGGAAGAAGTAGCTTGTGTGGATATTTTAGAAAGAAAATATATTACTATTCTCTACAGTATATACTAGGTGCTTATTGGTATATTTATTATTTAATATTTTTTTTCTTTCACACATATGTATGTTTAAACCTTACCTTATTTCATACAACTAACTCGGATACACTTTTATATTTTATTGCGTGTTTATTCATTTATACATTTAAGTGTGACTGTATGGGTTTGGATAGCAATTTGTATTAATGTATATTTGATCATTTGTTTTTCTACTGAGTGTATATACATAATTGCTGTTTGCTGATAATAACTTATTTAATTATCAATCACAGTAAAGTTTTGTAATTACAAAATTTAACTGTGGTATTTTTGGGTGGTGGTTTGCAGTAGTTTTATTATTTATATGGTGTTTGTTTCATAATGGCTCGAGACAACCAGAATAATGCTGAATCATTTGTGCAAACCAGTAAACTGCTAAGTGAAATAACCGTTAATTGCTTTGTTGAATACACCATAAGATGGGACCTTTATTATATACTGATATGTAACACTTTTTTTTATTATACTTATAGTTTTAATATATTGCTGCTTTGGTTAACTAATGACGTATAAGCTCAATAAATCTTCTCTATTACATACTACATAAAAACAACTTTTTCTCATACTTTTGATTTGAGAAAAAAAAAACTTGATTTATTGTTACTTGTGCTAATTTAACTATTATCTAGAAATCTTAATTTGATTCCTAAAGGACCTTATATGTTGTTATACTAAGGCAGTTGTATGAGGGTTATAAGTGTAATGCATGCTGCATTTTGAGGGGGTAAATCACTGTCACTTGACGCATATGTATTTTTTACAGATAATTGATCGCTCATTATGTGTAACAGTTGTAGTAAAAGTCCCATCTGATTTTTTTTTTTTTTTAAGCATGTGAAGCTTGTTGGACTGGTTGTTTCGTGTTAGCACTCTGTGATAAAGTTGCAAATGACTAATTTTAATTGTTTTTCTTTTAGGATACCCAAGTGCTCCCCAAGCCCCTGCAGGATATGTACCTGCCCCACCCCATCCAGCTACTCCTGCTGCTGCTGCATATGCAGGTGTGTACTATTATTGCCTATTTATTATTTTTAAAATGTTTTAAATATCCCTCGTTTGCTCTGTGGCAAAAAAAAAATATGATATTATGATTTAATATGACAGTCATTAAAATACTGTTTTTTTTATACATTAAATCAAACAATTCGTTTAAAGTAGCACTAATATATATATATATATNTAGCAATAAAAATAACTCAAATTAAAATTAAATAAGAGATAGATTGATAGGCAAATCAAGTTTGTCACCCTCGTTTTCCTTAAGACAAACCTCCAATTGGATTTTCCCCAATATTTCATTGAACAGAAACATTTAGGTACTTTGTAAAAGTCACCAGATTTACCTAAAGAAAGCTATCATTTTTTGCATTTAAAAAAAAATTATACTGCTTTGCGTATTAGTCTATCTTTACACTATTTGGTTGAGAAAGAAAAATTAATAGCTCCCGAGAAATAAAAAAAAAAAAAAAAACTGGAAAAAAAACAGTTCATCCAGGTGGAACATTTGATAAGGTAACTAATGGAAACTCCATATGTCCAAGGCAACATAGGGGAGTTTCCTGCCCCCTCTAGAGAGTTAGACAAGCTCTACAAATCCAACACATGACAGAGAGATCAATAGACTTATTATTTTTCTAGAGCAAAACAATGGTGATCTTCGAGTAAATCGAAATGATGGCCGTTGTCTCCGGGAGAATCCTTTGTCGACAACACCTTATGAATTCAAAGCAACAAAGATTAGACACAATTATATTATTACCATATCTTAGAAGGTATAATAGCCATAGGTAATTTTAGAGTGACTCATTCTTTTGAAAACAAATCGCCTTCGACCTCACTGGAGACGTTATCTGATGTTTTTCTTTTTTTCTTTTTTTTTTTCTTTTTTTTTCCCTGAATAATTGCTTCTTAATAGTATCTGTTTCTTTTTTTCTTTTTCTTTTTTTTTTCTTTCTTTTCTTTTGTTACTTAGTAGTTAAGATGTAATGTCACACTGATTTTAAAAAACTTCTATGAAGTGTAAATAAAATAGAAAGTAAATTTGATGTTTATGAATTTCACCCTAGTTTTTTAGTAGTAATTTGCTCTTGGATAAATATATTAAAAATTAATGTATTATGCCCTGTTTTCTGAAACAAACATTATAACTATCAAGCCAAGCCCTGATTATCAGAACGTAATTAGTGTACTAGAGAAGAACAATACTCCTGTTTTAACAGATCTAAATTTATCAGCCTTAAACATCAAATAATTGGTTTATTTAATGGTATAGAATTATGAAATAATGATATGAACTCTTTTAAAGTATTCTTAATGATCCCAATGAGTTGTATCTATGGATATACAATTTAATGAGGTTATATTTTATTTATCTATAAATATTTTTTTTTTAACTGATATTTAATAGGTGTAAAATGTTATTTTGTACTATGGCTTTTTTATTCTTAAAAAAGATCTATATTGAGGATAAAATTTTAGAATGCAATGTCAAGATTTGTGTGGCTTCTTTTATTTTTAATATAATAAAATCGAATTCTATATTTAGGCAAACCATTGGAGGTAATTTAATTTTGGCTGAAATGGGATGAATGGGAGGGGAGTTCACAGGAATAATATTTATTATTATCACAATACATTTATTATTTTACCTAAGAGTTTATGGTAAAACCTAATGCTTATAAAATCTAATTCTATGAAATTTAAGTTTTATATTGATTTTATAAAAAATGCTTAAAAATGAAGATATTTACATGTGTAACTACTACGGTTGAGTGCTTCATAAGAGTCATCTTATCTATGCCCTTTCCAGCTTGTAAGAAGAAATTGTTCATTCTTATTTTTTATGTTCATCTTTAATGAATAATGAGAATATGCTAAGTTAACACAGCTTCTCCTTAATGACTTTTTTTTTTTTTTTTTTTTTTTTTTTTCCTTGCCAAAGCTTTGTGACCAATAATCTCTAATTTATATTAAACATGTTCCAATTCTTTGTGAAATGTATCACTAGGTGCATGGTAATCCTTGTTCCAGGGTGACACCATGCCTGTTTTTCTATTGCACTAAAAAAGAACTTATAATTTTTTTCTATCTGTGTATACTCACTTCTTAGTTAAATTATTTCTAAATTTTAATAATTTTTTTTTCTTTTTACTTGATTTTAATTTAACTTTCAGCAAATCTGAGGGCTAAGTTTCATTATTCTGATTAATTAGCCTTTATAGCCCTACTTTTTGTACTCTTCACATGTTTAAAATATAGTGGAATTAGAGTATTTCAGAAAATTAGAGCTTATTTGAAGAAATAAGTGTGACCTTGAACTTCTTTGCTTTAGCAAAAATATACCTAAGTGAAAATCTTGTTCCAAAGTATTATATTATTGTAATTTATTTAGATCATATAATTTTTATTGTTTTATAAATTAAGTATTATTAATAAACCAAAATCTTTCAGAACAGAAATTAAATTTCCTTACTTAAATACTTATTTTGATTTCAATATTGTTTTCTATACATTTAATGAGCAAGTATTACTTTTTTAGTTCTCTTGGTAGTGTTTGTTTTTGAGACATCTGTTAATTCCCTGCAATTAATAAAAAAAAGAAAAAAAGAAAAAGCTTTCAGAGATAAGGAT
This sequence comes from Oncopeltus fasciatus, assembly GCA_000696205.2. Classification (NCBI taxonomy): domain Eukaryota; kingdom Metazoa; phylum Arthropoda; class Insecta; order Hemiptera; family Lygaeidae; genus Oncopeltus; species Oncopeltus fasciatus. The sequence goes on from KZ807135.1 coordinate 445,475, forward strand.
CAATGTGACAAACCATCCTCTGATGCAGATAAGTTAAATTCAGAAGCATTTCTTTTTTAATCAACTTAATTGAAGTTAGTTTTGCTGATAATTACAATATAAACATTTACCTATCAGTCTAATTTGTAAAAAGGTGGGTGATTGTTTAAGGTGTGCTCAAATAAAAACTGTTTTTGGAAGGAAATAGTTATAATTTTTGACAACCCTTAGTTTCAGGTATTTCTCAGAACATAATAATGAGAAGGGAGAGAACTTTTAACAGCAAAGAAGTTATCATAAGTTTGTGGTAGCTTTGCTAAGTTATAAATTTATAAGACATGTTTGTTTATTTTTCAGCTGCTACAGCATCTCCCTATGCTGTATATCAGCAGCTCTATCCTGGGCAAGCTCCTCCTCCTTATGACCAACAGCTCCCTGCGATTATGGCTGCTCAGCAGGTACAACAGGTTGTTATGCTTTTATAACCCTTTTTTTTAAATATAAGTGAATTTTGTTCTCATCTTTATATTCATGTTTATTACTGAGTGCTAAAGTAATTATATGAAATATATTATAAGTTCTCTGAAGCACTTTTGATTAGAATAATGAAATGCACAGTCACACGGCTATTATTCCTAGCGCAATGAGTAATATATTTAATTTATATAGCTCATTAAACCATGTATGAAACATTATAGATTATTCTACATCTGTTTTTCATTTTGTGTTTAAAAAAAAAAAATTAATGAAGTAGAGTGAATTAGGTGACATTCAAAAAGCATATATTAAGCCTTCATCTAGGATTTATAAAACTAAGTTCAGTAAAATATTTCCAAATGTTCCTTAACTGCAGGTTTGAAATTTGTTAGGAAAGTTAATAACAAAGAAGTATTTTATTAAAGTAGGTATTATGTTTGCTTATTTACTGGTTTATTTTTTTTTTTTTTAATCGGTTGGGCTAAATAGATTAGTGTGATGAAAAATTCTACTGGACTGTGCATAATTAACATGTTATTTACTTAATTCTTAATTATCTCAATTTTGCATAACGATAATGTCAATTCTCTAGTTTTTGTTAGTTTCTCATTCTTAATTTTATGCTTGTTATAGATGAAAGCTTTTTTTTTTAATGTTCCATTTACTATTCAATCCACACAAAATAAATTTTATTACTCAGTATTAAGTAATGTATTTACCCCCCCCTCCTCTTTTTTTTGGGGGGCTTTTTGTAATCACTTTACCAATTAGCATTTATTTATAAAAATGTGTTCTCTCATGACATCTCTTCTTATAAAACTGCATATGAATCATAACTTTTTTGTAAACTTCATAGTTTTTTTGTTTTTTTATTCATTTAAGTCCTTAGGTTCAGACCTACTTTAGTAATTATGGTTTCATTTCTTGTTTAAAAGTCTGCCTTGGATTGGTTTTTGCTGCATCAATCAGTCATACAGATCACAACCAATTTTTCTTTACTTGCAAAATATATTTAATTCATTATTATTTTCAGATGTACCCCCATGTTGGAGTAGGAACTGCAATGTACAGCCAGACAGCTAGTCCTGGATATTATACTTCTGCTTTTACTCCTATGCAGGCCTATTATCCTCTTGCTTATACTTACCCCCAGCCTCAGCTAAGGCCAACAATCATGATTCCAGTAAGTGTTTGATTAAGGTTTTAATTCTTAAAATAATCATGCCGGATAATGGTCTTAAGTGATAAATGCATATTGCGTTTTATTTTTATTTTAGTCTTGGTGGAAATTAAACTCATGTGATTATTTACTTAATTATGTATAAATTGATTGTTGGTAGAATTTAAATGCATCAATTAAAGCAATTAATAAAATTAATAATTAAAATACATGTATATTCTTGGGAATACAAAATTCATAAATTTTTATGATAATTTTAAAAAAATTATGATTTTATAATTTTGTAGAAAAAGAACAGAAGCAAATTATGTATTTTGAATTAAATTAATTAAATTTTACATTTATTTATAAATTATAGTAAAAGGATCTGAAGATGAATTTAAATGCAGAGAAGATAAGCTGCATACCTAGTCAGAGCTTTTGCTTGGGAGAACTGCGAGCCAAAGGCCTTCCTCAGTAAAAGTGCCTGCAGGCGTACCCAGTTCAGTCTCCATACTGCATCCTCCTCCTATCCATCTCATCGTCCATATAAAAAGATCTAACTCGTTTGCTCTCTGAGGTCCTCTCTCTTGCTCTTTTTCTCATTTCCTACTTAGCATAAATACATTTTTCTTATATAAAAAGAGCCAAAGAAAGAAATATGGTTGCTCCATATTCTATTATCTTAAGAAGAAATAGACTTAAAAAGAATAGTTATAAAGCGGCCAATTAAACAAAGCTTTCCCCAAATGTATTTCCTATAATAAAAGAGTGTCGAGCTTATTATATGCTGAAGCTGTGTTGCTTCGCACAGAAAAATATTGATTATATGATATGCATAGGAAAACATCAAGAAAGTTAAAGCCCACATAACTGATGGGGACTGACTCATAATTTTCTACCATTCATTACACTCATCTTAAGGATGGGGACCTGTTAAGTAGAACTAAAATATCTAGGAAAAAATTAATGACATCTGCAGAAACTTGAGTACTTCCACACTGGGCTAAATGACGAAAGAGAAAGGCCAGTCTTAATTATGAAATACAGGAAGAGGATCGTTTTTAATTGTTAATAAATTATGAAGGCGACAAGCTTTGTGTGAAAAAAAAATATTTAAAGGAAGATGGTGGAAATGGTTATTACTGTTCAAAAATTATTGTCTCTGCTCTTATAATGAGTCCAACCAATTAGATTAAATTTTATCCCTTAGATTAATTGATATCCCTTACAGAAAATAAGTAAAATGTTTTAGAATTCTCAAGAGTGAGGGTTTATTTTACTTAACTTTTTTTTTACATCTTCCTTGCTAATGTCTTATTGAAAAATAGTTAATTTTTATTATAATTATTTTTTGAAAATATTTATTCATTAATTAGAATACTGTTACTCAATTTTTTATTTCAGCCTAGACAAATTGGGGAACTTTTCCTATTTTCTAATCTAATAATAGTAAATTGTTGTAACTTACCAATTCCAAAACTTTTCTTAGCAATTTTTATATGGTCCCCTGGTTTATTATTCATGATTATTTTAAATAAAATCTTACTTACAAATTTTTAGTTAAAAATTGAGTTATCAGGATATAAAATTTTCTTAAAACCAAATTTTTTTTTTTTTTGCGTGTTAGCCTTCCATTCAACCACTTAGGGTCATGGAGGAAGGGGCTATCTATTTTAAACACCCATGGCTCAGGACAAGCTTCTATATTACAAATAAAAGATTGGCCTGGGCGGGATTTGAACCCGCGGCGTCAGGATTGCGAGACCCGTACGGTTCCCCTGAGCTAGCCTGGCGCCCCCTCACATTACCTTAACGCCTAATTCAAGTCAATATTTCACATATTTCTCTTAGGTTGGATTGAACAGTTTTAATGAAACAAAAAATAATGATATAATGACCCTAATTTATTCACTGAATGTATTACTAAATATAAAATAATTTAAATTTATTTATAGTAACTCATTGGACATACTTGTACTGTTTACAGAATGGGTATGACGCTGGTGCTAGGTTTGATGGAATAGCTGCTCCTGTGGTCCCAGGTCCTCCTCCTGGAGTCCCACCCACTCCTGCTCAGCTTGCTGCTATGGCTGGACATAACATAACTCTTTCTCAGAAAAAAGGAAGTTTCCTGACCGGTGCATCAGAGGGTGGTTATGCATTTTGGTAGTAGTCTCTTCAGGTAATTTTGTTTTAAACTATTTTATGTAGAACTGTAGATGAATATAGCTAAACAAATATTTAGCGGTGCTTTTACCTAGTGGTATTTTAACTATTATTATTCTGTAAGTGCAATGTATCTAGAAAAACTAAAATACTCACTTCTAAACAGGTTTACAAATGAGACATCAATATTATTTTGTCTATGGTTTAAAAAATTAACCACTCTAATTGTAAATCTATGAATATTTTACTACACTTTAATAAGTTTGTTAAGTATTATTTCATTCTTACTAACAGAACTTTTTATTTCCAATTTAAATAATTGTTCTGAATGCTTGAAAACTGAGATTGTTTCAATTCCCATGCTAACAATAGAAAAATGTTTAAAACTGTTATTAAAAAGACAGATTAAAGGAAGAAAGTCAAAGTAATAAAATATTCTTCGTTTAAAAATATATTTAATTTAAAACCTCTATCAGCTATGGGTTACTTCCTTCTGGTGTAAAGTATTTGTTGAAAAAGATAAGTGCTTTTTTACTCTCATTTCTATAATAATCTGCCTTAATATAAGCTAGCAACGTGTTTAAAGATTTGGAGACCGTAATCTTCATATTCTAAAGTAGTTGCTTTATCAACACCTACTAAAACTGTCTATATAATTTGATTAAGTTTAGTCAAATGGAAAAAACATATCTTTAATGTTTACTTTGATCTTTCTTGCTTCTTTGATTAATCTACAATAAGGGGCAACAAACTTAATGTGCTATTCTTTAATTAGTAGCAGTAGCAAACTATGAAAATCAATAATAAGTTCTATTTAAATTATTTTTGATTTAAATAATAATAAAAGCCTGGCAACTTATTGATGAATCAAAATATTACTCATTAATAGTGTTATGAAGTTAATCGATGATTATATGATGCTAGTTAATCAAGCTATAAAACCCCCCTCCACCATATTTTTAATAGTCCATAACTTCAAAATCAATAATCAAGTTTCATCTAAGATACATTAGGCTTATGAATCACAACTATTATTTTTTGAATTTGTTTTTATTTATATAATACAATGATTTCAAAGGTTCAACATATAATTTAATAATGGAGTAATGCTGCAGTTTATATTTATTTTCTATTGTTAAACTCTATGAAGTAATAGAGAATGATTTAATTTTGTCTTGAGAATGATTTACTTTTGGTGCATTGAGAAATTCTTCAGCTATATACATTAGTCATAGCACATTTTGAGAAAATTCTCATATTTTAAATAATTTTTTAAATTGTTACAGGTTGGCTAAAATGAGTGTGTGGGGAATAGGACCAGCTTTGTGATATTCCTCCTCCTCTCCTTCTACCATACTACACTCTTTTGAGAGCTCAATATTTGTTTAGTATTTCATAATAACCACATATAAAGTTAAACCAAGAATATAACAACACTCTAGGCAATACATAAAGAAATACTCTTGTTATTATTGTTTTGTGGACAATTCACATTGTTGATTGTTATACACATTGGTTCTCTGAGTTCATTTAGATCAGACTGTTCCTCTTTGGGAGCTTTAGTCAAATATTTTATTTTTAAAAGAATATAATTTTAATTTTGTTAATGTAGTAACATAAGCTGCATACCTAGTCAGAGCTTTTGCTTGGGAGAACTGCGAGCCAAAGGCCTTCCTCAGTAAAAGTGCCTGCAGGCGTACCCAGTTCAGTCTCCATACTGCATCCTCCTCCTATCCATCTCATCGTCCATATAAAAAGATCTAACTCGTTTGCTCTCTGAGGTCCTCTCTCTTGCTCTTTTTCTCATTTCCTACTTAGCATAAATACATTTTTCTTATATAAAAAGAGCCAAAGAAAGAAATATGGTTGCTCCATATTCTATTATCTTAAGAAGAAATAGACTTAAAAAGAATAGTTATAAAGCGGCCAATTAAACAAAGCTTTCCCCAAATGTATTTCCTATAATAAAAGAGTGTCGAGCTTATTATATGCTGAAGCTGTGTTGCTTCGCACAGAAAAATATTGATTATATGATATGCATAGGAAAACATCAAGAAAGTTAAAGCCCACATAACTGATGGGGACTGACTCATAATTTTCTACCATTCATTACACTCATCTTAAGGATGGGGACCTGTTAAGTAGAACTAAAATATCTAGGAAAAAATTAATGACATCTGCAGAAACTTGAGTACTTCCACACTGGGCTAAATGACGAAAGAGAAAGGCCAGTCTTAATTATGAAATACAGGAAGAGGATCGTTTTTAATTGTTAATAAATTATGAAGGCGACAAGCTTTGTGTGAAAAAAAAATATTTAAAGGAAGATGGTGGAAATGGTTATTACTGTTCAAAAATTATTGTCTCTGCTCTTATAATGAGTCCAACCAATTAGATTAAATTTTATCCCTTAGATTAATTGATATCCCTTACAGAAAATAAGTAAAATGTTTTAGAATTCTCAAGAGTGAGGGTTTATTTTACTTAACTTTTTTTTTACATCTTCCTTGCTAATGTCTTATTGAAAAATAGTTAATTTTTATTATAATTATTTTTTGAAAATATTTATTCATTAATTAGAATACTGTTACTCAATTTTTTATTTCAGCCTAGACAAATTGGGGAACTTTTCCTATTTTCTAATCTAATAATAGTAAATTGTTGTAACTTACCAATTCCAAAACTTTTCTTAGCAATTTTTATATGGTCCCCTGGTTTATTATTCATGATTATTTTAAATAAAATCTTACTTACAAATTTTTAGTTAAAAATTGAGTTATCAGGATATAAAATTTTCTTAAAACCAAATTTTTTTTTTTTTTGCGTGTTAGCCTTCCATTCAACCACTTAGGGTCANAAATAAATAATAAAGTTACTAATAATATGAATTGCATTGTCAAATTAACTGTGATAAGGCAAATAAAAATTTCATTAATGGTCGAAATTTGCCTATGATCATATTTTAAAAAAAATTACTGAAATATCCAAGTGACAATTTAAGACCTTGTTATACATATATGTTGTTTTTTTTTTTTTTTTTGTTTTTTTTTAATTGAGTACCTTTTTGTATTATTGTAGCATCCATTGTCTTATTGTTACTGAACGCAATACCAAGTAACAAAATAAATCTGAGGTTTTAACAGACATTTTATCTGGTGTTATTTTTGAATTATCTATTGAACAGAAATTTACTTGATTTATTAAATATCTTAGATTATTGTACTTTACTTTAAAGTGTTCTGTGACTTGTGATTATTAAGTGGAACTTAGGAATTTTTCGATCTGGAATAAAGTGTAATAATACCAAATATCATTTGGCATTAAACTAGTAATTTATGCATGGCAGGATAATTCTGTGACTTTACATTATATGTGGTTTCTTTGTTGAGAAGTAAGTTTCTTACGTTAAGTTTGATTGTCGCTGTCACGAGTGTTTGAAATGTTTTATGATTATTAAGTTTATATTTAAAGATAATATCCCTTATCTTTCAGTGATTAATTTCTTTTCCTCTTATTTAATTGATTCTGTTTTTTGTTTTTTTTATAGAGAGACTTAAAAAATAAAACTTCTTCGTATAACTAATTAAAATTCTACTTTTTACATGTATTATCACGAGGGAAAATAATAAGCCCATTTTTATAATCATTTCAGGGGATTGGTATTAAGTTTTAACTTATTTTTCTTACACAACAGACCTTATGAAACTTTTTTTTTCCGTCAGTTTGTAAAAATAGTTCTTTCAATCAAGTAGTACTTCTTTTGTATGAAGTCAATCCATAACTTATCAAGTCAATATTTCACATATTTCTCTTAGGTTGGATTGAACAGTTTTAATGAAACAAAAAATAATGATATAATGACCCTAATTTATTCACTGAATGTATTACTAAATATAAAATAATTTAAATTTATTTATAGTAACTCATTGGACATACTTGTACTGTTTACAGAATGGGTATGACGCTGGTGCTAGGTTTGATGGAATAGCTGCTCCTGTGGTCCCAGGTCCTCCTCCTGGAGTCCCACCCACTCCTGCTCAGCTTGCTGCTATGGCTGGACATAACNTAAACACTTATTGGCCTCATCATAAATAGATGTAGATAGTATCTATAATATTCTAAAAATATTTAGTGCCGCTTTTGCCTGTTATTTTAGAAGTACTTAGGGGTCATAAAAACAAGTGTTCTCATGAATGCCAAAAATGGACTGAAAGTTCTCTATGAATGGGTTTTTTATAGAGGAAAAAACCAAAAAACCTTGTAAAATTTAATTCAGCAAGTGCAAGGTGCAATCATTTTTAAAATTGAGTAGTAATCATCTAATGATACAAATTTTCATTTGATTCATGGTTTCAACAAATTATTTACTTGTTTTGATTGTTGGTTTTCTCTCTTATTTTTTTTTTTTTTTTTTAAGTCTCTCCTTGTTTAAGTAACTGTTATTTTCCTATACTATAACTATATATATATATATATTGTAAAGATTGCCCATATCTTATTAAATTTATAGTCTGCTATTAATTATTGAATAATTAGGTAAATTCAAAACTTTTGGTACAATTCTTGTGATAAAGCTATAATTCATCGAAATCTTTTGTAAAACTTTATTCCTCTCTGTTATCTTTGTTTTTGTCTCCATGAAGTTTTGAATGATCTATCTACTTGACCATATTGTGTAAATGTACAAATAGGAAAACAAAAAAAAACTAATAAAATTTTAAAATCCACTAATCTTGTTTATTGAAGAAATTCCTGGGGGGCCCACACTTCAAAGCTTATGATTTATCCTTTTTCCTTTTATTTAAGGTTTAATATTACCTATTTTAAAGGTCTTTCCACGTACAACTGTGGCCAGAAAGCCATTCCCAAAATTGCACTGCAATAGCTCTCAAGAAATTCAAATTCATGTTGATACCATGAATTGAGTTATGTAAACTCATTTGAATTTCTTACCAGAGTGAAATGGAGGGAGTATGTGAATCAAGAAGAGAAGTTCTGGGATTGGATGGAAGCATGTGAATTAAGAAGAGAATTGAAAGAAGGGATAGGGGGTATTCATATCTGACCTTGATGGTGCTACAACTCCCAAAGAGTCAAGGCCACTGATTTATATTTTAAAAAACCCAATTTGGAGCTTCTTTTTGAAACCAAAAGGAATTTTGTATTTATTTACCTATGCATTTTTTTTTTATTTCATTCAATTATCCTAATTTGTTTGTTTTTCATTTCTATATTAACTCAAAAAGCTAAGTATGACTCCTGGAGCTGGAGTTAGCTAAAAAGAAAGTAAGATAATTTGTTCAAAATATTTTATTACTAATTTTTTTCTTGTTTGTGATTAATGCATTTTATATTTTTAAAGGTACTTGTTTTATTTTTGCATTGTAAAAGAGGAATATTTATTGTAATAAGTATATCATTTTCAAATAATGTTATATACTATTCAAATGGAGTTTTTTTTACGGTAGAAATTATTATTAGATGTTTTTGTTAGAGTTCAGTCATGGTAGATCCAAAAAATACCAATTAAAAAAAAAGTATTTTTTAAATGCATTATTATAGGCATTTAATTTTTTAAATACATATCTGGGCAGATAATTTTAATAAATACATTTTTTTGAATTGGTATTTTTTGGGTCTACCTTGACTGAACCCAACAAAAAACATCTACTAGTTATATATTATTGTTTTCTGAATGCCTTACAAAATAGCATTGAATTATACCTAGGTGACTAATGGGTTGGGCTAGTAAAATTGTAATATTATATCATTTTATTATTTAAATGTTAAAAATTTCTTTTAATTACACTGAAAACCTACATTACCTTTATGCATATATATATATATATCTGTTCCTCTTTGGGAGCTNTATATATATATTACATTGCTTGGAAGTTACTAAAGAGTGAGCAAAAATTTAGTTGAAGCTCCTTTGAACAATTTATACTCTTTTTCATATTTTTTTTTCTGCATATTTATATTACAATTTTTTTATTACTTATATAACTAATGAATTTATTATGTTTGAAAGATATATTAGTGTGCTGCCTATTGAGATATAAATAAAATTGACATTGAAGATAATAATTACCCTTAGTTATTGCAATGTCTTTATAAGTATGAAAAAAAAACAGCATGACATGTTTAACCTTATGATTTCTCTACTACATATTGAAATATAGCTATAGAATGATTTACAATTTAAAACATCTGTGAAGAAATTGATTTAATATCATTTTTTTAATAAAAGAAAAGCATTCTTTACCAGTAACTCAATTCTGAAAGTATACAAATTGGTTAGAGGTTCTTGCAGTTAGGAAGTTATTAACTATATTTGTTTTAAATCAAGAATATGTTTCCAATTGTTATTTTTGGACTCCTGCTTTTGGGGGCTCAAGATTCATGGGAGCTAAGGTAAGTTATTTAGATGTTACTAATTATGAATATTTTAATGCACACTGGACCCTTATTAGAAGATGGGTGTCCAGAAGAAAAAAAAGTACTGTCATCACTAAGTACTCTCACACACATTTATGTCTAAAGCCATATTAGGAACTATAACACAATAACGAAAGAAGGTGATAAACACTATGAGGTCATAGCTGAACGAGTTGCATAAAGAAAGATATGCCACATTCATAAGATTTCTGCAATTGGAGTATTCTAATATGAATAATTTTTCTCTCTGAATAATAAATTCTTTTTTTTTCTCTCTTTTCTTTTCTAATAATTGAATTATTTTTGTTTTTCCTATAAAAAAAAAGTATATGTGCTTGTTTCTGTTTGATAATATAAAAACAAATGGAGAGTTTTTTGATCATGTGGATTATTAGCAGAGTTTTTTGGGGTTTGGTTAAGTTGAGTCCTGAAGATTTGTTCCGGTTGAAAACACATCCCCTCTCGCTTTTATGATAACCATGAAGATGGATTATAATGTAAGCCAAATCATTGACAGATAATCAAAAATTCACCTTTTTTTTTTTTTTTTTTTTATTAACCTTGACCGAACCCCAACAAATTCACTACTAAAAAAAATTATTTTCTACATCTCGTACTCTATATATAAATGTACTCTTCTTTTCTAGCCCCATTTCCAACATAAACTATTTTTTTTTATTATAGATTATTAAACTATATTGAAACATTATATGAAAAACTATACATGAATTAACATGTAGCACAATCTTTAAATGTAATAAATATGGAGGAAAATTTAAAAGTGAATATAATTTTAAACGTCACGAATATTTATGCGGACAACTTATTAAAAAAAGTAAACCAGATCCCACTAAATATCACTTATTGTCAATAGGTCCTAATGAAGAGGGTATGAATGCGCTTTTAATAACACTGCACAACAAAAAAATATTTTTTGAATGTTTCCTACACTAAATTAGTCTATTTCTACTAATTGTGGGGGGATAAAAACGAAAATAACATTGAAAAATTTGTATTAGCTCTGGTTTTTTAGATATACAGCACTTAATCTTAAAGAGTAGTTATACTATACGTGAAAAGTGAAAGTACAAAAAACAATATTGTTATGTTTCTTTTAGAATATTTTAAGTACAAAATTGATAAAAAAAAACATTATTCTTAGTGTTTTGACAAATAAAAGAGGTTTGTACCACCAAATTTCAATTAAGTCAATCCGATGTATTGTAAGATCGCTGTCGTTTAGCTTGTCTTTTATAAAACACTTCTGGAGCATCCTGTACTGAGCTGTCTGTACTGAGATATTTTCACATCATGTTTTAGAAGATTCCACTGTTGTAGTCTTGACCCTAACAGCTCAGCCTTTTCCTTAGACAAGCCAAGATCTCTTATAAGGTCACTCAACTCTGCTTGACTAATTCTGTGCGGATCACTAGACCTATCGCTTACATCAAAATCAGGGTCATAGGATGTAGAAGGATGGGTTGCTTCTTGTAAACAGACTTCATCACTTTCCTCTAAAATTTCATAGTTTTGGGGTGGAGAAGGGACTGGCAAATTGTCTGAGTGTGGTACAGGCCGAAGAGCAGATGGGAGATTAGGGTATTTCACCGTTCCTCTTTTCTTCATAGATAAACCTTGCTTAATGGGAGGAGTTAAGCAGAAATAACAGTCGTCTGTATGATTGGTAGGCTCACGCCAAACCATAGGTACTGCAAAAGCCATTGCCCGCTTGTTATTTTTCAGCCACTCTCGCAATATGACGGAACAAGAATTACAACATATATGAGGAGCCCATGATTTATCTTGGTCCCCAACTTTTACACCAAAATAATGTTCATAGGCAGTCTTAATGATAGGTGACATTTTACGTTTCTGAGCCTTAAATGTTATTTCACCACATATATAGCAAAAGCTATCGACAGAATTCACACACTTTCGAGGCATTTCAGATCAGCACTTAAATTAATTTAAAAATCAACTTCACACGATAATTTCAATAGCAACCACGTGCGTACAATTGACAAACTCGCAAAGGTTATGTTTACTACTTATGAACAGCTGATGAGAGGGGTGTTATGTAAACAAACATGTGTACCAACTGTTGGTGATGAAATATTTCATTTGTTGAAAACTCAATATATATATAATAGAATGATACTATATCTTGAAAACAAGAGCTAATATATCATTTTTATGGTCATTTTCGGTTTTAACACGTGAAAATACATTAAAATCATCTAATTTCAACCCCGAAACAAAAACTTTGTTGTTCAGTGTAATAGGCTTAAATCTTATTATATCCGATATAACAGTTGTTCCGATCTAATATCATTTATGAACTTGTCTAAGAACCGAATCATTAATACTATTAAAGAGAACTTGGAATATCACAGCATGTTAAAAGTTAATTTTATGATCGAGTGTACATTCATAAATAGTATTGGTGAAACAGATGATAGAGAGTTTAAACCAGTAAATGTACCAATATTCAAAATGTTGATAAGAACTTATATGTAATCTTATATGTAACTGTACCAAAGAAACTGACTTAGAAAATTTTTTATTTAAAACATTTCATAAATTGTCTACTGAAATGGAAGAATCAACGACTAAAAAAAGTGGATGGAGTATATTAGAAATCGATGGTTCGTTTGCGAATTAACAAATATAACCCTCTGAGAGGTAGTACATACATTCCCCTCCCTAAACAAATCGCGGATAAACATGCATGCATTAATGTAAAAAACTTTAACGAAAAATGTTTCATGTACAGCATATTAGCTATATTTCCCCAAAGAAAACATCAGCGAGTAACATTTTACAGTAATTTAATGAATAAATACGACTTTGCGAGCATATCATTTCCTACGTCTAAATTTGAGAAGAAAAATAATATTTGTTCACGTAGGCTTCCACAGTCATCAGATGTATGTAAAGTTTTTTCCGGGTTGGACCGTGTAAAGTTTTTAATGGTTGCCGAGCTTTCGCACATCCTGTGATGGCTTCTTCAGGGTTGAATAGAGAATGTGAGCTGTCTTTTTTTTTTTCTTTTTTTTATGCCTTAAGTTATTTATTTTTACATCTATCTCGGTACGCTAGCTTGCCAGTGTACAGGGTTTAGGCATGTACCTAATGCTATTTCTTATATTCTAAGGTGTTTACAAGAGAGCTGTCTTCAAATCCAGGGGTATTTATACCCGGCGCTGTCCGGTCCTTGGGCGAAGCCTGTCTTCCCATTGGTTGATCCTGTTTTCCTGCTCGCTGATTGGCTGGATCCTCTTATCGATTGGTTGGACCCTCTTATCGATTGGTTGGACCCTCTTATCGATT
>KZ807135.1:459544-524118 GCA_000696205.2 Oncopeltus fasciatus
AATCGATAAGAGGGTCCAACCAATCGATAAGAGGATCCAGCCAATCAGCGAGCAGGAAAACAGGATCAACCAATGGGAAGAAATGCTTCGCCCAAGGACCGGACAGCGCCGGGTATAAATCCCCTGGATTTGAAGACAGCTCTCATTCTCTATTCAGCCCTGAAGAAGCCATCACAGGATGTGCGAAAGCTCGGCAACCATCAAAAGCTTTACACGGTCCAACCCGGAAAAAACTTTACATACAAAAAATAATATTTCTATAAATGTTTTCGGAATTGAAAATAATGGATTTATATATCCCTTAAAAGTTGTCGATAAAGAATTAGTTGATCACCGCGATTTACTCTTATTAGAAGATAATTATAAGAAACATTATTCATAAAAAACTTTGAAAGACTTGTAGGATATCAGGTTACTAAACATAAAAATAAATGCTTATTTTGTAAACGGTGTTTTTCACATTTCGACGATCAGTATGGGATAAATTCTAATATTAAACTCGAAAATCATAAAAGGCTGTGTTCACAGAATAAGGTTGTAAGAATCGAAATGCCAATCGTAAATAATATAGTTAAATTTCAGAATATTGAAAGGTCATTAAAAGTTCCTTTCGTCATATATGCTGATTTTGAAAGTATCTTTGTGCCACATCAGTCATGCCAACCTAATCCTGCATACAGTTATACTGTATGAAGTATCAAACCCATGAACCAATGAGCTATGCAATATATGTTAAATCTTCCGAAGAAAATATCGAAAGTTCACTTCCGAAGGAGCCTATACTTCATAAAGGGCCGGATGCAGCTAAATAATTTATGATTCAATTAAAAGAAATTACCAAAGAAATTTCTAAAATATATAATTGAAAAAAAGCCAATGGAGAATCTCTCGAAGGAACAACGGAGATTTTACCATTTCTTGGAAGTTTGTTACTTATGCGGAGAAAAATTCACGGTAACCGATTGGAAAGTACGTGATCACTGCCATTTAATAGGTAAATACAGAGGACCAGCACATAATTGTTGCAATCTTAAATATAGAGTTCCCAAATTCATACCTGTTTGTTTACATAATTTAAGTGGCTACGACTCCCATTTTATTGTCAAAGAACTTGAATGTGATACTGAAAGAGTAGAAGTGAAATAAAATACCGAAGAGAAATACATATCTTTTAGTAAACATGTCGGAGGTGTAAAGCTTCGGTTTATTGATACTTTCCGTTTCATGTCATCAAGTTTAGAAAAAACTAAACCTTGTACGCATATTTTGAGGAAATTTTATGAATAACGTACCCTCTTCATGAAACAACGATAAAGTACAAAATACTGAAATAACTTATTATAGTAAAAAAATATCGGAAATGCAACACCCTCAACACATATATCGAAGAAATTCGAATTAAAAAAAATTCTTAACTTGACGCACTCTCTTCATAAAAGGTCTTGTAGTACACAATTACATAAAAACCCTAAATTACAATAGAAATATCAAAATACTAAGCCCGCAACTTATATTTCGAAGAAATTTGCTCAATGACCTAACCTGTGCATCAAACGTCAATCAAGAACAAAATTACATATGACCATGTATTTAAATAAAATTTTCCAAAAATAACTCCGCAACACATATTTTTTAAGAAATTAGCTCTTTGACGCGCTGCTTGCTTCATAAATGTGTTTTATGCAAATTCCACATGATAACCTATAAGACTAAGAAAAATATCAAAATACTAAACCCTCAACATATTTTTCTAAAAAATTCACTGTTAGACATACTACCTGAGTCATGAAGGTCAAATCCACAAAATTTCACATTTTTCTCTATAAGACTATGAAAAATACAAAAAATACTAAACCCGCAACCCTTATTTAAAAGAAATTCGCTCAATGTCCTACCCTGTACACCAAACAACAATCTCGTACAAAATTTCATAATGACCCTATATTTCAATAAAATTTTCCAAAAATACTAAACCCACAACACATAATATCAAGAAAGTTGTTCATTG
The DNA here is from genome assembly GCA_000696205.2 of Oncopeltus fasciatus. Lineage (NCBI taxonomy): Eukaryota > Metazoa > Arthropoda > Insecta > Hemiptera > Lygaeidae > Oncopeltus > Oncopeltus fasciatus. Next base: position 461,553 of record KZ807135.1, read on the forward strand.
ACGCACCCCTTGCGTCATAAATGTGTGTTACACTAATTCCACATGATACCTTTATAAGACTATGAAAAACACGAAAATACTAAACCCTCAACACATATTTCAAAGAAATTCGCTCGTTCATGTATCCTCTTCACCAAACATCGATCAGGTTCAAAATTACATAAAGACCCTATATTTCAATAATATTATATGATATACTAAACCCGCAACACACATATCTAAAAATTAGCAGTTGGACGCTCCACTTGAGCCATATTGTTGAAATACGCCAAATTCCACATAAGAAATTGTTAGACAAAAATGAAAAAATATATCAAAATACTAAACCCGCAATAACCATGTTGACGAAATTTAATTCTTGACGCACGGCCATATAAATGACAAAAGCCCATAAATAAACATATAGTAAGAAAAAATTCTGCAAAAATACTAGACCCTCAACGCATATTTTGAGGAAATCCGCTCATTTACGTATTCTATACATCATACGTCGATGAAGTACAAAATTACATAAAAACTCTATATTTAACTAAAATATTCAAAAATACTAAACCTGCAAAGCATATTGTGGGGAACTCCGCTCATTTACGTATCCTCTACATCATACGTCAAATAATTACATAAACTCACACACACAAATTCCACATGGGACATATAAGACTAAGAAAAATATCAAAAATACTAAACCCGCAAAGAATATTTTGGGAAAGCACTCTTAACTCACATTTGGTTGACCCAGCCCATTATTTTACTTCTCCGGGACTTACATGGGATGCAATGTTAAAGTACACGAAAATTGAGTTAGAATTACTTTTGGACTATGACCAAGTGTTGATGGTAGAATCCGGAATTAGAGGTGGTATATGTCAAGTTTCGCATAGATTTGGCGAAGCAAATAATAAATACCAAATGGGATTCGATGAAAATAAACCTTCACAGTTCATTACGTATGAAGACGCTAACAATCAGTATGGTTGGGCTATGTGTCACTCATTACCCTACGGAAGATTCGAGTGGGTGCCTCCTGAAAGCATCAATTTGTCCCAAACCAAAGAAGATGATCCATTTGGTTATATACTAGAAGTAGATATCGAATACCCCGAATATCTCCATGATACACACAGTGATTTTCCGTTCCTTCCCGAATCTATTGCATGTCCGGGAACATCCCATAAGAAATTGATTCCTCATTTAGGACCCAGAAGGTATTATGTTGTTCATTATATGTCCCTAAAACAAGCATTAAATCACGGGTTGAGACTCACAAAAATACACCGAGTATTAAAGTTTAAACAATCTCCGTGGCTCTAACACTATGTGGAATTTAACAATAACTTAAGAAAGAGCGCTAAAAATGATTTTGAAAAAGACTTGTTTAAAATATTTAATAATGCCATGTTTGGTAAAACTATGGAAGGGATAAGAAAAAGAATAGATATCCGGCTTATCACTGATAATAAACAACTAGAAAAATTAATTAGTAGGCCGACATTTTTCGATAGAACTATTTACGGTTCGAACCTTGCTGCTGTTCATCTCGCGAAATCTAAAATTTTGTTTGATAATCCAATATACATAGGGATGTGTGTACTAGACATATCAAAAACATTAATGTACGAGTATCATTATGACATTCTTCTTCCATTTTATGGTACTGATATGTTGAAACTTATGTACACAGACACCGATTCTTTTATTCACCTCATTAAAACGGATGATGTTTTTAAGGAAAGCTAAATTTTATGAGCCATTATGATACGGCAGATTATCCTATCGAACACACATGCTTTTCTAATAATAATAAAAAGATCTTGGGAAAATTCAAAGATGAAGCTCAGAGAAAAATTATAACATCTTTTGTTAGTTTGAGAGCTAAAATGTATTCATTAAAAATAGAAGGGATTTCAATTATTATGAAAGCAAAAGGAGTAAAAAAAAGAGTGCTTTAAAAAGATATATAACATTTGAAGATTATGTGAAATGTATTAAGGAGGGAAAAACTGTATTGACCCCAATGAAGACTATAATGTCTAAAAAACATAATATTGCTTCTTATGAAATAAATAAATTATCTCTGTCCCCATTTGATTACAAAAGATACATACTAAAAGACGGAATATCTACGTTAGCCCATTGACATTTTAAGTTAAAATAAATATTAATTAAAAATGAGAGAATTAAAAAAAATTAAAAATGAGAAATAAAAAAAAAAATTTAAAAATGAGAAAATTCCCCCAAAAAACAATAGAAGTTTTATAAAGAAGATTTTATTTTTATATTTTGAGACAAAAAAATTATTTTTAAGAAGATATTTTTTATTTTGTATGAATGAATGTTGTAGAGGTATGTGTAGAGGTATATGGGAGAACCTAAATTCCTCTATTAAGGTCACTGGCGAGGCTATGAACGCCCCTAAACCATGAATGAATGGTCACTGGTGAGAGTATGAACGCCCGTAAACATTTATGTGATAGAGGAATGGGTGAACCCTAATACGTACCTCATACTGAGGTCACTGACGAGGCTATGAACGCCCGTAAACCTTTGTATGGATGGGTTCGTTTGCGTCACGATGCCAGAAATGTGCTTCATGACGCCTACGAGCCTACCCCCTCGATGCATCTCCACTTTGACGTGAGGAGGGGGATTTAAACTAACAGAGATGCTTAATGTTGAGATCAGTTGAAAAAGCATATCTACATTCTAGTCTAGAGGTCATCAGATAAGCAAATAACATTGAGGACTAGCCCTCTCATAGGGTAGGTTACTTCATTGTTACAAGGAAATTCGTCTGTATAGGTTATATTTTAGTTGCTATAAAAAAAATGATAAAATATTTACTTACTTGTAGAAAATTCGCTCCAATGACGTCCTTTTAAGCATATGAGGTATGAAATTCGCTAAAATCTTTAGGTGCCCCCTGCGTGGTATGTTCGTCCTATGACGTCACAGCATATGAGGTAGGAAATTCGCTAAGATCGCTGGGACTCCCTGCGGGGTAGGTTGCTCCAATGACGTCACAGCTTATGAGGATGGAAATTCGCTAGAGGGTGTGGGGTCAAAGGTCAAATAGGTCTAAAACACATAATAATAGGGGGATTAGCTCTATAGGGGATTGAGATTAATTTAAAGAAAATATAAGGGACAAAGGTTCAACTGATAAACAAATAACAGGGAGGGAGGATTAGCTCCCTCAAAGATAATATGGTAGGAAATTCGCCTGGTGTAGGTTATGTTATGTTTACAAGGAAGTTCGCCTGGGAAGGTTATGTTATGGTTACAAGGAAATTAGCCTTGGGTAGGTTATGTTATGTTTACAAGGAAGTTCGCCTGGGAAGGTTATGTTATGGTTACAAGGAAATTCGCCTGGGAAGGTTATGTTATGGTTACAAGGAAATTCGCTAAAATCTTATGTGCCCCCTACGAAGTATGTCGCTCCTATGACGTCACAAGCTATGAGGTTGGATATTCGCTAGAGGGTGTGGGGTCAAAGGTCAAATAGGTCTAAAACACATAATAATAGGGGGATTAGCTCTATAGGGGATTGAGATTAATTTAAAGAAAATATAAGGGACAAAGGTTCAACTGATAAACAAATAACAGGGAGGGAGGGGAGGGAGGATTAGCTCCCTCAAAGATAATATGGTAGGAAATTCGCCTGGTGTAGGTTATGTTATGTTTACAAGGAAGTTCGCCTGGGAAGGTTATGTTATGGTTACAAGGAAATTAGCCTTGGGTAGGTTATGTTATGTTTACAAGGAAGTTCGCCTGGGAAGGTTATGTTATGGTTACAAGGAAATTCGCCTGGGAAGGTTATGTTATGGTTACAAGGAAATTCGCTAAAATATTTAGGGACCCCATCCGATGAGGTAGAGGTAAGACCCTGAGCGTTGCTACCTTGATCCAAAGAGGTAGGCTTAGAGGTATGAAGTTTTGGCGGGAAACCATGGTGTCCGCCATTTTCCCCATTTGTGTGGCCCAGATGCCTCTTATTTACCCTAATAATGGAGTTGCAGCTTTTCAACGCATGATCGACCAAATAATCCGAAAAGATGAAATAAATGGCATTTTTGCACTTCTAGACAATGTTACGATTGGAGGATCTTCCAAGGAAGAACACGATACTAACCTAAACTTCATTCTGGCTACAAAAAAATATAACAACGACAAATAAAGAAAAAGCACTTTTTCCGTAAGAACAGTTAATATTGTCGGTTATTTGGTATCTTTCAAAACTATCAAGCCTAATTCTGAACGCCTAAGGCCGTTGCGAGAACTGCCCCTCCCTGAAGGCCAGGTTTGTCGTCTTCAGCGAGCGCTTGGCATGTTCGCTCACTATTCTTCTTTTATATGCAGGTTCTCAGATAAAATTAGGCCTTTGATCGATTGTAAACTGCCATTTTCGGAAGAAAATCAACAACGTTTTGATCAACTGAAATTGGACGTCAAAAATGCTGTGCTTTCTTCTGTTGATCCTCACACTCCCTTTATTGTACAAACAGGCGTCTCTGACGGAGCTGTAGCAGCGACGCTGTCCCAAAATCGCAGGCCTGTCACCTTTTTCTCGCGAACGTTGACGAAATCCGAAAGTAAACATTCTTCCGTTGAAAAAGATGCCTACGTCATCGTGGAAGCGCTTAGGAAGTGGCGCTGTTATCTTTTCGGAAATCATTTTCGTCTTATCACGGACCAAAGATATGTCGCGTTTATGTTTGACACAAATATTTTGGGGAAAATGAAAAAATTATGAGATGGAGCGCCGCTGCAGATGCATTTTTCAACACATTTTATGAGAAATAACTCTTGGAGATACATGAGAGCCTATGTCATCCCGGAATAACATATCATTTATCATTGGGTACGTATTAAGAATCTACCTTTTTCTTTAGAAGATATACGGCGAGTAGTCCCAGGATCTAGTTTTGTGCACAACTAAAACTTAGATTTCATAAGGCCCGAGGAACTTGATGAAAGCGATGTTACCATTTGAACGTCTGAACGTAGATTTCAAAGGACAGCTTCCTTCTAATACAATGCATAGGTACTTGCTAACTACTGTCGTCGAATATTCTCGATTCACATTTGCCTTTCCGTGCCCGGATATGAGCACCACTTCTATTATCAAATGTTTTATTGTCTATTATCAAATGTTATAATGTCTATTATTTACTACCTTCGGAGCGTCTTGTTATATTCATACCGATCAAGGAACTAGTTTTGTACCCAGAGAACTGAAGAAATATCTAACATATTTCAGTATAGCTACTAGTAGGACTACTCCATATAACCTAGCCGGCAACGGACAAATCGAGCGTTGCAACGGTATAATTTGGGACACAGTTCAACTAGCATTGAAATCGGAAAACCTTTAAATTTCACAGTAGGAAGAAGTTCTTAAAGTGCGCTACACTACATAAGATTTTTAATGTCTACGGCTACCAAGGAAACACCTCACGAGTGATTTTTCAAGCATCCGCGGCGAACTGGAAGAGGATGTTCAACTCCTACCTGGCTAGCCTCTCCTGGCCCCGTTCTTCTCAAAAGACACGCACGACAGTCAAAATATGAGCCCAAAGAAGACGAGGTAACGCTAGTCGAGAGTAACCCTGAATACGCCATTGTTCGACAGGCGAACGGCAAGGAGACGCGGGTATCGACTCGACATCTAGCACCGATCAGAGGACCAACAGCTGGCCATGAGGAAGAGAAGATACCGAAATCGAAGATATACCGGACCTACAGCGGGTATGCGATAATGGTGAAATGCCTATAGAACAAGTCCCAAAAACGAAGAAGACTACTGCCAGCCGGAACCTGAATCAGGATGTAGCAATTCAGCCTACCGGAGGAGCTTTAGGACTCGGAGGCTACCTTCTATATATCAAGATCACCAACTTTTCTCAACAGGGGTGAATGTCATATAAAACAAATGGCTTAACCTATACAGTTAGTTTGTTATCGTTCCTCAAAATGTAACGCGTTATTTCAATTGTGCTTGTATTAAAGTCAAATAAAGCCTTAATTCAGAAGGTAAATCTATTACAGTACCCCTAGTGGAAAGGGGACAGTCAATTATGTCCGGAGCATCTACATCGTATGAGTCGAATTCAGGGTAAAGAAACCAGATGAAGAATCCAAAGTCCCAACACGTAAAAGGCATTAATGACCCTAGTGGTTGGGATGCCATAAAAGTCCCAACTCAAGAGATCCAACCTACAAATGTAGATGAACACAGATCGAAAGGAGCTTATTCTGCCCGGCCTGAGTCAGATCCCGATCGAGTTTATCTTAGACTGAAATTTTGAACGATCTTGAAAAAGTCGCCTTTACTGGGCAAAGAAATATATTGGGGGTGACGTTATGTATGTGCATAGGTTATTTATTTTGAGATATTTAGTATTCATAATATAATTAGTAAATAGGTTGTTCACATTCAGACTCTTGAAACAAATATTACTTTTAGAAATCAAATTATTGAAGCATAAATTTTAGAAAATTAAATTCTTCACGTTCAAAAGTTTTTGTTTTTGCTCTTTACAACTATAAGTAAGCAAAAGTTTATTTAATGATCAGTTTTACTAAATATCTGTCTTAATGGGCGGAATCGGCTAATGAAGCAGTCTGTATGAAGGATTATTTGCAGAATACTGACTCCTTCTCAAACACTTAACCCACTGGTTGTTGAATTTGCAATTTGTAAGAAAAAAAAAGTAATAATTGCAACCTATTAATCGTTATATTAATTTATGAGATCAAGGTTAATTTATAGATTATACGCAATGAATTCAAATAACAAAAATGCAACAATTTTAACATATGAGAAATAATCAAGCTTTCGGCCAGGATGAGAAAAATAAAATACTCCAAAATTATTGGGTAATTAATTTTTTTTAAAGGAAAGGATTGTCTGGAATTCGTCTTGGAAGCTGAAGAATTAACTAATTTCTAACCAAAAAAATATTTTTTTCTTTTTGCCAATGATTCGGCCTAAATTTTAGGCCTTGACTTTAGAGCAGTAGAGTCTTTCTCTTTTTGGCCTGAAATTTAGGCCGAAACATTGGAAAAAAAAAACTTATTTCGTTAGAAATCAGTTGTTAATTCTTAGCTCCCAAGACCGAATTCCTGACAATCGTCTCCTTAGATTTTAAATTTTGGTATTCCTCTACCTTTGTCACATCCAGTTTAACCAAAAATACAGTTATGTACTGTTAAAAATAGAGCATATTATTTAAAAATAGAAAGGAACCTGATTTGTTTCCATATAATTGCTGGCTGGAAGAGGTTCTAAATCAAAGGTGGATGAAATAAATGTTCACCTCGAACAACTTAGAGCACTGAAGATGATGCGTGGGCCTTGAAAGGACTCTGCACTTAAAATAAATGTGTGAACTGTGGAGGTTAATGTGGTGACATTTACTTTTGAAACATAATTTTGTTATTAAATATGTATTTGTCTCTTGTGGCCTCGATAAAAGTCAACTCCATGAACTGAACACGAAAAATTCCTAATAAAAAGAAATATTTAAATACTTAATTTGTTTATATATAATATTACTAAAGCAATACTTGAAGAGCAATATTTTTTTTTTGCAATTCAATTTTACATTAGTCATTTATATATTGAATGCAAGAGTATGGTTGTTAATAAGCAAAACTTTACCTTTTGGTATGGGATTTTATGTGAAACTGCATAAGTTTCATATAAGGTTTATTAAAAATAAGTTTTTCTTCCTTTTTCATATGTTTCATTAAAATTATGAAGTTTTCTTGATAACAAAGGACATTCAATTTAGAGATTAATTAAAACGCAGAAAATATAATTATTTCTTGAATAGGTTTTGAGAAGGCATGCCACAATCAATGTCAACAAAACCATTTCTTGACTTATGTCCCATCCCCTCCTCGGTCCTACCTCCAATACGGTTGAATTCAGGAATATGACTGCACGGCCTGTGACATGAATTGATTTGCTTTCGTTTTCAAAATAATTTAAATTTAAGTTAAGTTAAATTTAACCTCAGTTCACTCGAGACTTAAGAATAAAGCAATCTTAGAAAAGGCTGCATTGCAATGGTCCCACAGAATCCCGAAATCACCTTGATACATAAGTGCAGAATATCCCTACAATTATAAGGGGGAAAGAGCAGGAAGGCTGGGGAATGTAATACCAAATATCCAAAGTTATGATAGTTAGACTGATTTGAGAAAAATTATTCTTTGCCATGTCAGGACAGTCATTTAATTTCAGTAATTACCTGTATTTATTTAAAGGCACAGAAAGCTGTAGAATTAAGTGGGATTACTTTCATTGTGACTTTCCATCCTAAGAATGTCAGGGGGAAAAGGAGGCAGTCACTTTAATTTTGCACAATTTGCATGCTATTTAAAGTCGACATTCTATCATTGTGTACTAAATTGTAACCACATCCCACTTCAAAACAATAAGCCACTAAGAGAATTCGGTACATTTCCCACACACACAATAACATGTATATTAAAAATGTCACAATTAAATAGTTCTCAAGAGTTCCCTCTCTCAACACTCGGAAGGTTGTTTTCATAGCAGATTTTTTGATAATTTTTTATGAGAATAACATTGTCATGAAATTCCTCCCAGAAATCCCTAGACATGTCTATGTGAATATTCTTCAAGTTACAACACACACATACACATATATATATACTCCCATATGTCCATCTGTGTTACAACACACACACATATATATATATACACTCCCATATGTCCATCTGTGTTACAACAAACATATATATACTCCCATATGTCCATCTGTGTTACAACACACACACATATATATATACACTCCCATATGTCCATCTGTGTTACAACAAACATATATATACTCCCATATGTCCATCTGTGTTACAACACACACACACACACACACACATATATACACACATATATATATATATATATACTCCCATATGTCCATCTGTGTTACAACATATATATATATCCAACAGTATGTAGAGTTTGTTATCCACATTGGATTAAAAATGTAGATTCATTTTAGAAATAACTTTTTAATAATAATTTAATAATTTGTTTAGCACCCATCATTCCTGCACATGTGCAGCAATGGATACACCAAATTATGTGGATAAGAAAACATTGCCCCTGGTGGAGCGTTCATTGAATGTTTTACCATCTTGTGAAGCAGAAGCCAGTAAAATGTGCAACGATCTTTGCTTGACTTTGGTAAGCCTTATTTCTCCCTCCCCTTCTCTCCAATAAAGCATAGATAGTAACCACAAAAAAAAAAAAAAAAAAGATGAAAATAGAAATAATAGATGTTTTTTTGTTGGGGTTCGGTCAAGGTAGATCCAAAATATATAATTTATAAAATACACATTTTTTAAAAATTGTATTTTTTGGATCTACCTTGACCGAACCCCAACAAAAATCATCTCAACTGTAAAAAACTCTCAGTTTCAATTTATTGTTAATATGTTCAGAATATTCCTTTCTCAATACATTTCACTGTTATATAAATATATAACTTTACTTTCGTGAACACTAGGCAAGTACATGCTTCATTTTTAACCTTCAGAGACACTTGAAAGGAGGGATGCTCCCACCACGAGCCATTAGGGAACTTAAGGGAAAAAGTATAAATTATTAGTAAAATTTAAGAAAAGAAACTACTGTAGAATGATTTGTATCTTTTATTTAAAATTTATTTTTATGGTTCTACATTTCTTTACATATAAAGAATAAATTTTTAGATATTAAGGTAACAATTTTTTAAGCACATTTACAATAGTTAATTTTTAAAGTCATAATTATTTATTTTTTGTCTTTTATCAAAATGTTATTCTAAATAACATCGTCAGATGCTTATGAGAGCTTGAAATGAATTTTTAAAATTTTTTTTACAATAAACCCTTGAAAAGAACACTATCTTTATTAGGAAAAATAAAAATAGTTCGAATTTATTTAATTGAAATAATCAAGGGGCTACCTAACTGAATTAATAAAGAATTTACTGTACCACTGTTATAACCTCCTTTTGATATAAATAAGTATATTCATTTTAACTACTAAAGAAGAGTTCAAAACAAACATTGGTAAAACCAATGCATTTCTTTCAACATATCAGTTTTTAATGTATAAAACTATTCAGATAAACAAAAAATTTCAAAGAAATAAATGACTTATTTAGGAGTGTACTAGTCAAAAGAAATACATAAGCTAATGTTCAAAAGGTTAATAAGAAACTTTTAATTTCTCAAAACTATCTTTAATTTAGAAAGTTCCCTCCTATAAGGTATTATTTTTATATCAGTACTAGTAGTTTTGACTACACAATTTTAGCCTCAGAACTTTGTTTTTTAGAGAATTATCTCATAAAGTACATAGTAAATTAAATGTTAAATTAATAAATACTTTGCTGTTTCAAGGCAAAAACAACTCGAGAGGACCCTGAAGGTGGTAACCAATTCTGTAAGGATTTAAAGAAAAATATATCTAATGTTAAGGTAAGTTAATGCTTTGAAGAATTTTAAGTAACTATATATATAGTAAAACTGGTTCAGGAAATTATTCTTGGATTGCTGGGAAATCCAATTTTGATTCACAATTAATGGAGTTTTCTTAATGCAAAATTATTGCAATGCTAACTCATATGGTGTTGATGGTTTAATATAGTTTCTCAACATAAATCTATTTATTGGAAATGAAGCAGGTGGCTCACATCAATGTAACCAACCTCTTAGAAAAATCCATCTATAGTAGTTTTGTTTTTAAAGAAAATTGTCTGATAAAATTGTTTGTCACATTTGACGTAAAGAGTTTTCATAAAAAATTTTATGTCATGAACATTTTGTTAAATTTTTTTTAACTTAAATAAAAACGAAGATGCCAAGATTACATATTTCGGTCTCCTTATAGATCTATAAACCACCCCCCTCCCTCCTCCAACATAAAACAAATTAGTTCAGTTTCCAATAAAAAATCTAAATAACGAATTTGGTTTCTATATTTTAAAAAGTCTGCAACACAGGAGATGCATATTGTAAGCAGCCCTATATTTCCCCTGTTTCATAAACCAATGAAATTTTCCCTCGACTGACCAGAAAGATTAGAGTATGAGAAGTGCTCACACATCATTAATTTCTTCCTTAATATCCCTTAATTGCAGAAGATTTATAGATCATAAATGTTAGATAATCGTATTTCACCCTTTCATTGAATTGGCATTTGTAAATATCTTCCTTAATAAGCGATTTTAGTAAGTGTTAGTAAGGGTTTATGACCAACTTTACTAAATTACAGTTGTTTTATAAACTTTTTCATTAACTCAAATAGCACCAAAAATATTATTATAAATTTTGGTCTCTTTTAAACTCACCCTCCCCCTCAAAGAAAATACCTATCTGAATTTGGTTTCTATATTTTAAAAATGAGGGCTCCCCAAACACATCTTCAATATATTTCTTAATATGCATTGCAAGGGACAACATGTCAACATTGTGCATGATAGTACTCATTATTTTTATCGATTTCAATTGTCGGAGCTCGGTCCCAGAGGTTTACCGGATAACCTCGACCTGGATATGGGAAGGAAATGAAGAGGAATCAGGAAAGGAATTGGGAGATGAATTGGTAAAAAAATAAAGGGGAGATAAATTAAAACATGAAAAGAGGATTATAAGAAATTCGGTCTTGGTAGTTGAAGAATTAAAAACTAATTTGAAATTAAAACAGTTTTTTTGGTGATAAATTAGTTTATTAATTTTTAATTCTTCAACTACCAAGGCTGAATTCCTGATAATCCATTTTATACATAAAAGTTGTCGGTCAACAAATTTACCTCCAAAACAAATTAAAATAATTTTAATTTGAAGAATTGTTTCCAAAAGTTCTCCCTTTACAAGCAATTAATTGTTTTCCTATTTTCAACATTAACTGTAATAATAAAAATGATTTAATACAATTGAATTATAGTTTTAGTTTTTAATTAAATCAGAATTTTTCCACCAGGCTGTCAACATAAAATATTCAATTAAAATATAGACTAAGACTTTTCATAAACAAACAATTTTTAATAAAAACAGTCTTATCTAGAACCTTATGATTCAAATAATTAGCTTGATGTTGAAATCTATAATTTATATTTTTTCAACATTTTGAAACATAAAAGCTATGTGTGGCCGTTTCAACATCAGATCTTAATTTTCAATCATGATAATTTATAATTATGATTATAAGGTTTTCTTATTTTTCGAACACGATAATTTGTAATCATATATTTATTTTTGCAACAGGTGTCTGTCTTCAGTAAAACTTGTGATCATGAATACAAATACACTGGATTAACATTTGAGAAGCCAACTTGTTGTGAGAATGGGAAGAGAATACACTGCTAAGAAAGTAGTAATAAGATAGGAAGGAAAGTTCTGTGTTCCAAATGTGTTAAATTATTTTAGTTTTTCGTTATGTACATTGAATTATTTGCAGTAGTATAATTGCTTTTCCTTTTGCTGGCCTTAATAAATAATTATTTCCAATATTGTATTCAATTTATTCTAAGGGTATTCAATTAAAACCATTACAATACATGGTAAATAAAAAGTCATATATATATATAATAATTTAATAATTTGTNTATTTATATATGTATATATCTTATTTATTTTAATTCAATAAAATTGACACCACCTTCAAAATTTAGAAAAGTATCCTCATAAAAGAGCTCCTCTAAGCAAAAATTTGAATAAGTGTTTTGCCCTTATGAATATAAACAATGAGTAAGAGTGTAACACTTATACATTGTACAAATTAGTTAGTTGCATTCATTTGTATGCGTAAAGCTTTTTTAAAAAGGAAATTTAAAATGTTATTTCAGAAATCAATGTCTGGAGAAACTTCAAAGTAATAATGTCACAGTCAAATTAAAATTAATTTGGAATAATCTGTCTTACTTTTACAGTGGGGATTTAAAAATTCGGGTTAAAACATAGTTCTCTATTTGTATTCTTCAAAGGCGCCCAGGTATTAGCTGTTATTGAATTTTCTGATAGTTGTGACAAATAGTAAATTAACTGAAGAAAATTGAATGCTAAATATACAATCTCTAGAATTCCATAAAACTAGTGTATGAGGGCACTTTTAATTAAATTAACTTGTGTGAGGCAATTTAACGTAATTTATTGGGGCATATCAGAAAACTTGAATGCATGTTAGGTCAAGGGACAAAATAATCTAATTATATCTATACTCACAAAAAATTACTGGTGGCAAATGTTCCTTGTTGCTATAATATGTATATCCCTTTAATGACACTCTAGCTGTTTTTTATTGAGACTAATTTAATGACATAATTACAGATGATGTATTATGTAATATATCATTACATAATACATCATCTGTAATTATGTTAGGAACTCTAAATTTGTTCCTAGTTTAAAAACCAATGAATTTCTTACCCAATCAGGTGAATTCAGCTAGAAATAACTATCATTAATATACTTTACAGATAAGATCGAGATTGGAGAATTAAGAATTCAAATAATATGATATATATATANNNATATGTACTAATAAAGAAAAATATTATGCTATATATAAAATATTATACTATAAAAATACTTAATCTAATGAGCAATCTTTTGGAAATGTAAATAATTACACAATGATAGCAAATCACAAAATTAAAGCTATAATCTAAGATAAAAGTAAAATTATATACATGTAACAAAATTTAACTTACAAATAACTTTACATGTAAAGGTAAATTAATATATTACATTTATTAAATCATTTAAGTTATATTTATTTTATTATCAAACAAATTTAAACTTAAAATAAAATAGTCCATGGGAAGTTATCCAAAAATAAGTTACATGGGTGCAAATGATATTTACTCCGGTGTTGCTTGCAAATATAATTAACAGCCAAATTATGCTGGTAATTTAGTTGTGACAGAGTAATGATAAAAGGATTGAACAACTCATAGATTAACAGAAATTTCTTAATAAACCAATTAAATCTGTTAAATTTTCACACGCACACACACGTGTATTGATATAACCATTAGCATTGATATCACAGTTTAAATATCAATATTAAAATTAAAAGAAAGAAGAAATACTGCTGTTTAAATTAATAACCTCAGGATACTAATATAAGCAATTAGCATTGAACATTAACAGTTATTAAAAGCTAACATTGAATATTAACAACATTTATTATTAAAAAAACTTGTCAGTTTTTGACTAGTTATTTAATAATAAAACAAACATAAAAGTATATCACTAAATTAGCAAGAGAAGAGAAGAGCTAGACTTTATCATTCTGTAATATTTTTGGTTTATTTCCTTAATAAAAGATAAATTGATTAAAAATAAATAAAAAATGATATAAAATCAATAAATTAAAAAAGAAAGTTGTCATAAATACCATACACAATAATTCTTGGAAATGACTGAACTGATTTTAATGATATTTAAAGTTAAGTTCTGTTTGTTCAACTGTTTTGCTTGTGTGTTTATTTATTTTATTTTTTTACTGTGAGGCTCTAAGTAAATTTACTAGCCTTTTTTTATTCATAACTAACCTAACATTTTACAGGAAACTAATTAACATTGCATTACCACTGAACTGGTTTTAATGAATTTTTAAATATACTTATATTAATATAAAAATCATCATTCTTAGATACCATAGTTTTCTTTATACCTACCTCATTTGTATCTCAAATAGATGATTTTTAAATTCCCAATCTTCAAATAGTATAATTGAATTTTTTGCAATTTATATATTATTAAATATGAATAGTAAAATAGATTATAAAATACGTAAGAAAATGAACAATTATTGTATAATTTACAACTTATATTTTTTAAATGCATATTATTATAAATTATTATATTTACTTATTACAAAATAAACCATATTATCAAGTGTCTGATCATGACTATAAGAAATATGCCATAAATAGTAACCTTTACATAAGGAATAAAATAGATAAAATAAGCAAAATACATAAGCAGACAATTCCCATGTAAGCAACTATATTTTTAATTATTATGTAATGAAATATTTTATATTTAAATACTATTTCATAAGAAAGAAATTCCATGTCATATAATAGGCTACTAATATCAGTGTAACAAGATGCTAACACTATTCCCGATTGAGCCCCCCAACAGGTAGTAATTTTTTAGTGTTGGTTGCTTGAAATCTTTCAACTTTTTTAAACATTTGCGAGATGATTTAGAAGACCATTAAACAAATAAAACCCAGCTCCTGAAGACAACTAAAAAACAAGATATGTATATGCCAAGAAAATCCTAGAGTAGAAAATTTACATTGCAGCCTAAAAAAAGGCAGAATGTGCCCTGAGATTATAATAATGTAATCATAGAAATGTTATTCCCCTCTTTTCATTTTGAAGAAAATCCTTCTTCATAGAAACAGCTTCTGAATTCAAGCAAGAAAAAAGTAATATATTTATAATTATTAGTGTAATGCAAAAAATCATAAAAATTTAGCAAATGGAAAACCTAATTTTATAAATATCCTTACTAAAGAAGATATCTAAGAAGGTAGCTATGAAGATTGAGAAACTCCCACTCTCTTCCCTCCTGTTCAGTTTAGAGCCAGCCTTTTTCAAGAAAAATATTAAATCTGCTAAGTTTATGCAGTTCCTTATAGACTTTTTTGAGATTTAGGCCTCATTTTTTCTATTCTATACTTTAAGTTTTTCCTAAACATAAAATAACCTCATTGGTGGTACTGAAATGGTACAAGGGATGAGCACTTGAGGCCTCGGATGGTAATTAATACTAAAAACAGTAAAATCCTGTATAGAGGAAAGATACAAGATAGACATAAAATTTTGAACCTTCATACTTGGAAATTCTATTAATAAAAATAATTCACAGGTATTATTAACAAAACAACTTATGTATGAATAATCAATAATGTACAGACATTACTTGTATTAAAATTGTATTAGCAGTGAAAATAAAAAGAGATAAATTCATTTATAGGATATGAAAATTGATAAATTTTCACAAATTTATTTTACTAGTTATTCTTTATTATATGGCGTTAGGAAACCATCAGGAAATTGTTAGTTTAATCATAAGCAACAAAAAGCTTGCTTCAGTAAGATTTCTACAAGTCTCCAGAAGTGCATCAATTTATCTTCTAAATTTATCAAGTATTTACAGTGAGATTATAAGATATTTTCTAACAACTTTAAAGTAACTATTTATGTACAGGTAAATTAATATATATTTATTAAATCAAACAAGTTATAATTGTTTTATTATCAAATAGATTTAAACTACTTTTTTAAACAAAAAATATGTAACATGTGAGTACAGGATATTTCCACCAATGTTGCTTACAAATACAATTAATAGCCAAATTAGAGAAAAGTATATATTTTAAATATATGTATGTGTGTATATANTATATATATTTATCGCTGGGAAATAATTTGTAACTTTATAATTCTCAAAGATACATATTAGACTTAGATACATATATTTGTCCTAATGTTAGTTTATAGCATTATTCATATTATTTAAAACTATGACCAAGAACAGTACCCCCCCAAAAATGGTAAAGGGTTGAGCACCTGAGGCCATGGATTATTATTAGCGCAAAGAACAGTAAAATCCTACATAGAGAAAATATGACAGTTTAGCTTCTGTTGCAATATATATTCATTATGTTAATGACATTCTAGACAACTGCCCTATTTAGCCTTCTCAGCCTTTAACCATATTTTCTAGTATCCTAAATTTCTTAAGATTAGCTGGAGTTTCAGAGCTTCTTAAGAATTTCAAGGTTCCTTCAGAATTACTGGTTGGCTAAATATGGATTGAATGATTACATTGAATTGTTTTATTGTACATATTATCAGAGATGTTGAGTCAAAAAGTAATGTTTATGGAATAAAAAATTTACAGAGAGTTGATATGGAAGCTAAAGGAGCAAGGGCTTTTATGACCATTTTCCTTTTAATAATTTATCCTCAATATTGTTGAAAGAAAAAATCAGAAGAATCAGAAATTAAAAAGAAATTAATCAGAAGAATCGTCAGAACCAAAATATTTCTGTTTGATTTTATCAAGATTATTTGTGAATTGCTTATTTAACATAACCAATTTTTTGTCAAGTTTATTTTGGAGTTTTGAAACATTGGGCGATATTTTACTAAGCTTGCCTTTATAGTATTTATCTTGTTTGGCATTCTCTAGACTCTCTGATTTGTTATTACCTTTAATAAATTGAGTGTCCTCATTTTCAGAACTTGTTAAATCAATTAAACCAAGTAAACTTGTTTTTTGGTGAGATAAGCTCTCGTTTATTTTTCTAGGAGAATCAAGGTTAGCTGTGTCAGATTTTTTCCTCTTCATAGGTGAAGAATCACTTTCTGAGTCAGACAACACATATTTCCTCTTTTTTGACTGTTGTGGATTAGAGATATTCTCAATAGTAAAATTCACATCATTATTTATGGGAGATAGAGAGTCCTCAGAATAGTTATTTAGAATTCTCTGTCTTTTTCTTTTGACATATCCTTTCTTTTTTTTATCTAATTCTTTCTCAACAACTTCTAACAGGGATAAACTTTGCTCATTACTTTCAATACTCTCCTCTTGGGAATCAACACAAAATGAATCCTAAAATGAGAAACATAAAACAACAAAATAAGAAACATATTTAATCATTATGAAAAAAATGTAACAGGAAAAAGAAAGTACATCTTAATTTAAACTGAGTTCATGTTGAATGAATAGTATGTTCAAGTGATGATTAAACAAAAATCTTTAAAATATAAATTACTCAATAGGAACATGACTATCATTTAGTCAAAACAAATTATAATATTTGAAAGTTTTGCTTTAATCATTTCAATTTAAATATTGAAAGTTTAAGATTAATGAAAATCCGTTATTGGTTAATTAATAGATTTTTTCAGAGCAAAAGTAATTCCTGGAAAGTAATGAAGATAATTCAAGACAGCTGACCTGTTGTATTTTTGGTAACTAAATTAATTTGACTATATAAAACTGCACGGAAAATTCTAGTTATTTAGGTCCTTTGTTAATTAACAATTGGCAAGAGAGATTATACCTACTACTGGAATTGAAAGTGATATTTTTAAATGATATTTGTCTCTATTATGTTATGTAAAAATGAAAATAAAAAACAATGTTTTTAGGACAAAACACTATTTTATAGTTAATGAAATATTACCTTTTGCCACCACTCCAAGAGTTGAAGAAATCAAAAAAATAATAATAATTCAAGAAAACATGTATGCAGTAATATTTTACACACACACACACACACACACACACACACACAAATATGAGATAAAAATTGATTATGCCAGAAACTAAATTGGAAATTATGTTAAAATTTTAGATGATGGCACGAACCAATTCATACAAACAAAATTCTGTTCAATGCTGTGATATAAAGGTAGGAAGAATCAGAATTTGAAATGAAAGCAGATTTATACTGAGGCCTGTGGTCAATTGTTAGAACTTTTACTCAGTAATTGGAGGTACCAGGTGAAAAATAAGTTTCTTTCTAATACCAAAAGTCTCAGTTACATGGCTGGCCACCTTTTATTCTTCTTAATATCTCAATAATATTGGAGAGGGGTATGCAACAACAAGGTTTTAGAACTCAAGGAAAATGTCAAATAAAAAAAGTTTATATAAAATTATGTACCTAGGAGGGCATATTCTCTTAAAGGGTCATTCATTAGAAATTTTATGTTATAGAAACTATTAAAAACAAATAACTAATAATGGTATCACAATACATTTTAAACAACTGTATCAGAAATAATTTTATTTAAAAATTAAGGGATGGGAATGGATTTTATTGTTTATCTTGTGGAATATGGAAAGAATCACAGTTGAATGAAACTGACTCATGCTACTAAATGATGTAAATTAAAGTATCCCTGACCACTTGAATAATTTCCAAATGATTGAGGCAGAAGTTGATTTATTCAAATAAAAATATTTGGTGAGAATCATTCTCTCTAGCCTTGAGAATTCATCTATCACAATCTTATGCTTGAGTTAAGTCACGGGAGCAGTTAGTTCTCCTCAGAGGAAACCAACCACTTCCTCAGCTCTGTTCAATCTTTTCTAACATTAGGCTACATACTCAATAAATCTAAATAACACTTTATGTACAATTCTTTTTAATGTTTGCCTTGACAGTGTAAAATTTCTTACAGTATGTTACAAAAATATAAATTAATAAAAATGACATAGATGCATGCAAGCATATATACACAATCTAATAACACTTACATGTACATACTCTGATTCCTCTTCAGCAATTTGTTGCGAGTATACATCTGATGTATAATTTGCAGAAATTGGAATTTTAAACTTTCCTTGACCAACTGGACTCCTAAGTAAAAAATAATGAATTAACTAAAAAGATAATAGCAATTTTATTGATGCTATCATAACATGAAGTCTAAGCTGAATAACTTTTTTAGCAAACTGGAACAGAAGAACAAATATACACAATTTGTTCTGACATGAATATAATTGCCATAAACTTTTAAAAGTAAATTTTGAATCAAGTAAAAAGGAAATTTCCTTTGGCTTTATACTCATTTTATATAAATTTGTATACCTTCTTTTGGCATAGGAAATGAAAATATCTTGTGAAGAAGACTTCTTGTGTAAATTATTGTTATTGTTATGCCCATTACCCTTCTAGACTGCACAGGTTGAAACATTTTACCAATATAATTGGTATTGGAAAAATGTTTTACCAACTGTATCATACAGTAGATTTATAAGTTCTATTTTCTATAGTACTCATTCAAAAGAAGAATCATTAGCTAAGATTTTTGCAAAATAATAGAAATAACATTTCATTAAACACATATTTAAGTAAATTGCTTGTTTGAACTTACAAATTGAAAACATAGAGGAGAAATAGGAAGCACTATGTACATGAGATCTTTTTAGGAATAATACAAGACTATTGGCTATTAAATAACGAGACTATTGCTGTAATATATTTTATTTTAAATTTATACACATTTAGTTTTTATCACCTTCAATATAGACCCCTCCTCTAACCTTACAGCGCTCCATGGGAATTTTCCATTCATTGAAACAGGGCTAGAAGTCTTGTTTTGTGAGCTGCTGCATGGAGCTTGCCACTTTTTCTTTCACAGCTTCAACAGACTGAAATCTTGTTCCTATTACTGCAGATTTGACCTTGGGGAACAGATAAAAGTCACATGATGTTAGGTCAGGTGAATAAAGTAGATGGTCTAAAACTGGGATGTTGTACCTGGCTGGAAACATCTTGACAGACAATGCATTGTGAGCCCGCGCATTGCCTTGATGGAGAACCCATGATTTGTTCTTCCACAATTCGAGTAGTTTTTTCCTTACTCTTTCGCAGAGTTGATTAAGCACCTCACAGAAGTAATGTTGATTAATAGTTTGATTTTCAGGAACCCAGAGAAGGTACACAACCCAGTGAATATGGAAAAAAAAAGATCATCATCTTCAACGTCTTCTCAGCCATCTTGGAAATGCTTGAACCACTCAAAATCTTGCGCACATGATTCATTCCATAAACGTCTTTTAATAAATGATAAGTTTCAGTAGGGGTTTTACCTAATTTTATGTGAAATTTCACAACAATTTGTTGCTCTACTATCACACTTATGACGTTTTCAGCAAAATGAAACAAACTCATCTTATATAAATAAAGGTTACGGACAGACTGATTTCTAGACAAGCACAGGAGGCGCTGCAATCAAAAGAGAAGGCGATATGCTGCCCAGCTGTAGGTCATTCAGAATTGGCGCGTACATAATTCTTCTGTAACAGCATCAGTCTCGTTATTTAATAGTCACACTTCATAGCTCTCATTAAGAATGAATTAAAATAACAATTTTGGTGATAGAGTTAAAAACAGTACCTTACATTTAGGAATTTAATCAAGTCAAGATAACTGAAGATTTAACAAATTATACCAGGTGATACAAAAAACTAAAAGATTGAAAAAAAAGGTGAATTGATGTACTATGTCTCTTAAACTGTAATAACTCCATATATATTGTTTTAGAAAACTTTTATGTTACTTTAATATAAAAACAATAAATTTTAAGATTCAAGATAGTAATATGTAAACTAGATAATTTTTATACTGGAAATGAGGAAAATGGAGATAAAACTGTATGCCTGGTTTATGTATTTTGGATTATTTTCATTAAAAATTTTGTAACTTCAAGGACTACGGTTTTGTAAAATAAAATGACTCTTATGCTAAAGGATCTAAAAGTAGAGTTGGAGGAGCACAATCTGGAAATTTCTGGGTCAAAAACAGTACTACAATGCTAGCTCTAATGGATGTGGGCAAAGCTCCTGAAACGATTTTATTTTTAAACAAAATTAACTAAATTATCTGTTATTCTGGATAATTAAAATAAATTACAAGAATATTTTAGTGCATTAGGAATAAATTGTCAGAAAATTCAGATGCTTTAGAAAATAAAATATCAGAACATTATATTGCTTTAAAAAATAAGTTTATTGTGTTAGTTTGTTGAAAACTCTACTGCCCTAGAAAATAAGTTTTTTGAAAACACTACTGCCCTAGAAAATAAGATTAGTGTTTAAAAAAATAAGGAATTCTATTCTATTGCCATAGAGAATAAATTGTTAGACCTTTTTGAAAACAAAATATCAGAAAACACTAATGCTTCAGAAGATAGGTTATTTACTACAGAGAATAGTTTTCAGGAAAAAGTAAATTCTATTCAAAATGGATTAGAGAGTAAACTAGTTAGTAGTCTTAAGTAAAGAGTAGAAGAGACTCTAGAAAGCCGACTAGCCCAGTCACATGATGACCCACACGAGAGCATGAGATTACCCACGGTGAAGTTTCCAGAAAAGAGGGCACCTGCCTGCTGCAGTTCCGACGACTCCACGAATGGTCGCTAGGGACAAAGGCTTTTGCATTGTGCTTGGCCCTGCTAGGAGACATGCTAAGAGTCTTCAAGCAGTGGCCATGTCTGAGACTCAGCAGGCTTAGTCTTTTGGCTGGGATAGCTTAGTTAACGGGTATAACGAGTACCTATAACGAGTGCTTATAACGGATAATGGGTACTTATAACAGGTACTTATAATGGGTACTTATAACTCATAACTTATAACTCAGTTAACCCGGCCAAAGACATTCATCAATGCACTGACCCTAGCTATGGAATTCGAAAGCAGTCAGTGGGAGGTAATGATAGAGTTTGGGTTATGAAGCTGGAATCTGAAGTGGCCCCCCAAAAATAAGAAATAGTGAAAAAGGCACTCCAGGCACTGAAAGAAAGCCAGAACAGTGTGCTGATTACAAACCTTCTCTTGAGTACAGTGGATTGTGATTAAACATGTTCTAACATGTGTTTCCTTCCTGTTTTTTATTAAATAATATTGGACAACCAAAGTGAATGGTTTTATTTTCTATTTATCTTAGAAACTTACTTAACAGACTTCAAATACATTGTTTGAGTGAAACATTCAGTATTGTCATTAATGAAACTAGCATCCAAATTATCCAAGCTGCTTCCATCGCTATCATCTGATGAAAATTCTCCACTCACATCAGCTTCCTCTTCTATTAAACCATGCCTACCCTGAAATGACATGGACTATTACTACAATAGTTACTTTTCTTATGGTGAATAGAAAGTTAGGGTAACAGAGAGAGTTATAGTAATTCTAAAATGTCAAATAATGTAACTCATAATTCCTAAGAAATGCAATTAGCACAAAATTATTAAACGTTAATACAAAACCCAAGTAGTATTACTGTAAGTAGTATGATTGGTTTATGTATCACATATTAAGGGATGGGGCTAATAAGGAGCTCAAGTAATGAAAATGTAATTTATATTAAAGGACATGTTCATATAATATAAATATTGTATAATATATGCAATTATTATTTTATTCATAATTTTTAGTGACTAATTGTTGTTTAAAATGTTTTTTATGTATTATGCCATAGGATATATAGTATATCACATATCTTGTTGTGTGTGGTTCATTATGCGCTAGCTGTTTTTTACTATATTCATTTTTTTAGGGAACAAGAGTTTTTTTTTTTTTTTTATGTCATACGAGTTATGGTGGCTGAGTGTTTATAGGGGTAAGAGTAGGAATTTACTGAGTTTAAAGGAGGGGGAATTAATATTGAATATGATGGGAATTAATATTGAATATGATAGGATCAAGAGGATTGTATGGTTTGTGCATTTTGTGGAGTCAATAACATCTGAGGGCTTGAGAATCTACTTCAGCAATATTACTTCTAATGGTACCTGTTAC
The DNA here is from genome assembly GCA_000696205.2 of Oncopeltus fasciatus. NCBI lineage: Eukaryota > Metazoa > Arthropoda > Insecta > Hemiptera > Lygaeidae > Oncopeltus > Oncopeltus fasciatus. Next base: position 484,920 of record KZ807135.1, read on the forward strand.
AGATTTTACAGATTTTCTAGGTTTAGTGTGAGATTATTTAATAATCTCAAATTATTGAAGGTATAAGTACCAGGTATCAGGTATAAGTACCAGGTATCAGGTATAATACCCTGTATAGGTAATGGTATTGTGTGTTAAGGCACACTTTTTTGAAAATGTTAGTGAATTAAGTTTTGGAGGTAAACATACTGGAAATTGGTTTTAAGTTATTGGTTATAATTTGTGGGTAAATATGAGTGAGCGACATTTTAGGAAGAAGATTTGGTGTTGGCAGTGTTCCGTGTGAGAAGTGCATAATTTCATTATTTTGTTACGATTTGAGTATTTTAGTTTAAGGTTAGTTAAAAGTCTATCTACCTTTGTACTGTGCTACTACAATTCTGGTTGTTTTCTCTCCTGGGCCATGCCCAGGCATAAATTGCCTTGTTCCTGACATATCACAATAATGACCTACTGGACACAGTTCTCCCCTCTTTCACGAATGATATCTTTTTTGTAGAAAAAAAATATGTAGACGACCTCTCATTAATACTCAACCCAGACAAAGTACCAGAAATTCTCAGTTCCTTGAACTCTTACCATTCCCTCTTAAAATATATGATAGAACTTGAATCTAACAATCAACTTCCACTTCTTGACTTTCTTCAAATCAGAAACCAAGATGGCTTCATACTTACTGACTGGTATACTAAACCTACATACTCCAGATACTTCCTCCATTTTAACTCCTTAAACCATTATCATAAAAAAATAAATGTTTAAAAAAACATCATTTCCAGAACACTTAACCTCTCCAACAATCTATTCAAAAAAAAAAAAAAAAAAACTTTTAACACATAACAAACATCCTTAAAAATAATGGCTCTCCATGATGCTTGATACAGAGACTTATCAACAACTTTTATGATTCTCCTTCCATTCCACCCTCCACGCTAACCCCCTCCAGTGACCTATATCCCCACTTAATACAAAAAATTAATTAACTAATCCCTAATTAATAGATTATAGAATTAGGCATAGATTTCTTCATCAACAATAAACTATAAAACTTATACACATAACTAAAATACCCCATTCACCACATTGACAGATGTTATGTCACTTAAGTTTGATTTAGTTACCATAGAGCAGGAGTCTTTTTCTCCTCATCACCCCATGTGATATGCTACTTTTATAATATCATGTACTTTTTCTTATATATATTCAGTATTCAGTTTTCATGCAGTTTATATAGTTGGTTACACACAGTATTATCATTTCATTTATGAATTCATGTGTTGCATTATAACACATAAACAAGTTTCTATAATACTGTATATTTTCTTTTGAAACTCAGCCGTGATCAAGGCCTGACATTTAGGCCAAAACGTATGCAAAAAATAAAAATCCCTGACTAACCTCCACTTATATAATTAATTACATTATTATAATTACTTCTTTCTTAAAGGGAATTGTGTTGATAGATCTCTAAGACAAAGAATATTGTTTTCAAATATATATAGTAAACAAGAATGGATGGGATACAGAGGAGTATCCTCACTGACGAAGGGCAAGAAATCCTTGAGAAATCTTCGTTATTTTTTCTTTTTGTGTGTTCACTTCACTCTTTATATATATTTGTCACTATGAAGAAAATTATATTTCATAACATTTGGATTTGGAGTCAGAAAAATAATGAAAAATTATATTTTGACAAACTCTTGAAGTATAGACAAAAAGAAAAAAGCTTCTATACAGACCTTTCACAAAATATAAGATTAACTGATATTCAAGTATCCTGTGATAAAATATTCTTAAGGGGAAAGTATTTAACATTTTTACTGTTCTCACATAATGATAATATAATGCAAAATATAATAAAAGCAATAAGAGTACACATAAAATTAAAAGTCAAAACACATATCATACCTGATTAATTATGTAAAAGTAAGTTAAATAAGATACAAATTTTTTACCTTAAATCTCTTAGAGTTGCAATTGGGATCCAGCAAAGTTTTTTTTCCACGTGGAAGAAATTGGTTATTCTTTTCTTTGAAGTCAGCTTTCTTATACAAAGGCAAAGTGTCATTTTGGAAAGTTTTCCTTAACTTTTTTTCTGTTGTAGCTTTTAAGTTACTTGACGAGGGCAAATTAAATACATCATCATCTGAATCATCCCTTTTTTGTTGCATGCTAATAAACTTATCTGGGAATAGTGACACTTTTGCTTTAGGTTCTTTTGTACTTGTGTTAATAACATTTGAAAAATTAATTTCAGTTTTAGAAACTATTTTTTCACTGTGGCTAGAAGTCTCAGATTTAAATTTTTTGAAACAGGATTCATTGTTTTGATTGTTCATCAGTTTCTTATTTGTAGAAGATTCCAAAGAAATATCATTTTCTGACACAGATTTATTCCATTTTAGAGAAAGAGCTGATTTTTTATTAAATTTTTTAAAATTTACATTCTGGCTTATTTGAGAAGGGCAAAGAGATTCTGAAGAGGCTAGTTCAATACTGCTTTTTTCATGAACCACTAAATCATTGTTAACCTCTAAAACTTTGGTATCGTTTTGAGTAACTTTTAGTGTATCAAGTACATCAGTTGGAGAATTATTAGATATAAACTTTTGTAGCATATCATCTTTTTCTGGAATTAAAAACTTTTCATTTCCACCATCATTATACTTTTGAGTTAGTAATACATCATTATAGTCATAATCATCCCATATGTCACTAGAATCAATATTTTTCATTTTTGTAGGTTTTAACTCACAAACATCAGATAACAAAGAGATTTTTTTAGGGGAATCCATTGATATTGCCTCTTTTTTCTGTTTAAACTTTAAGTCATTTTCAAAGTTATCATGAAAAATATCCTTTTTCGAACAATTAGTGGAAGATTTACATTGAGTAATAATAGTTTCAATTTTAAAGGAGTCATTTATTTCATGTGCCATTTTTTCATCAGAATTAGTTAGATTAGATTCCTTTTCAAATATTATATCAGGAAAATCAGTTTCTTGGGACAAGTTATTTTCTGGAATTTCATTAAACTCACCATTAATTAAAATAGGATTTTTATTATTTTCTGATAAATTGTACTTTTGTGTCAACATAATATTATTTTCATAAATGTCATCCTGGACCTCATCAAAGCATTTATTAGGACTATGTTGTTCATTGAGTTCACAAAATATATCGACATCACTTTCAAGCAGAGTTGACATATTGCGTTTTTCACCAACATAAATAGAAGGTGGAGGACTAAATTCAATACTTTTAGAATTTTTGACAAAATCTACTGTTTCACTGGGTGCATTTCTTTTTTTGTCTTTTTCAATGAGACTTACCATCTGTGTTATCCCAAGCATAGTGCTATTTTGAGGCTTGGCCTGACTGCTTTCTTCATCTTCCTCTAAAATGTCACTTAAACTCCAGGCATCGCTAAATGAAGGGGATGCTCTCTTCTCTGCCAAGGGAGTAACAGGTAATGGAGATTTCCTTTTTATTTCAGGAATGTCAAGAACATTCTCCTCCTTTTCATTAATTGCAGCACATGAGTTCACTTTCTTATCCAATAGTATTACATTTTTCTTAAATTTTTTAACGGTTATTAAAGGTGTTGAGCTCACAAAGTTAGTTGTAACAGACAAATCATTTGTACTAAGAGGACTACAAACATTTTTTAGCTCAGTTTGATCAGCTTTAAGACATTTTTTGGGCGTACTACAAAACTTAGGAACTTTATCACAATTCAAAATATCTTCTTCAATGCACTCAAAGTCATGATCATCATCTAGAAGGGCTACAGCTGGATCTAAAGACTGATGTTTTAGCTTCATGCTGGAGGAAAAATCATTGACACCATTCAATTCATTTTTCATTATGCTGTCTTGTAGTAACATTTTTTGGCTGACTTCTGAGACTGCTGGACAGAATGTGGTGCTTTGGGAAAGTCCATTTCGCTTTTCTTTGAAACTCTCAAAAATCTTTAAATTGTTCCTTTGAATATCTATGAAAGAACTTGTTAATGTTTTTAATTTATTGAAGGAAGGAGATTTATCTTCAGTAACATAATTTTTATTGTTGACAAGTTTCTTATCTCCTAGTGACATATTATCCTCTTCACAAAGACCAATATTGCTATTCAAAATATCATCAATATCAAATGAATGTTCACTCTCTGCTCTTGAAACCACTGACATCTTAATAGGAGACTCTACCTGAATAATTATATCTGAATTGTTCAGTTTATCTGTATTTCCAAAATTTTGTTTTTCTTCAAAATGATTCATTTTAGGTAAATCATGAACTGTAATAGACCTTTCATGAGAAATACACCCTTCATCAAATAAATCATCAATTCCAAAAGTAGATGAAAGTGGGCTTTCAATGATACTTACAATAGGTGACTTAACAATTTTCAAAGGAGCATTATAAATTTTGGATTGCTTGTCCATTTCAATTAAAATATCATAGGTAGTAATATCAAGGACCATTTCAAGGTTAGGTAAAACTGGTTTGAAAGAAAAGCTTTTCTTTGAAGTATCTTTTGGTAACAGGTATTTACTGAGGATATTACATAATTTATTATTCACTTCAAAAAAGCAAAAAGATTTCGAATTAAAGCTCAGTTCATCCTCAGATACTTTATTTCTTTTAGGTTTAGGTTCAGAATCATCTTTTGGAAGGTTGTCTTCACTAATATCAGATAATATTTCAATGATTTCATTACTAGACACCACTTTTTTGTCAAAAGCAGTATTAATACAATTTCTTATGTCCATTCCCATATTGTTTTTTAATTCATTCTTATTTTTTTTTCTTTTTTTGCCTCCTTTAGAGGGAGCTTCATCCTTTTTCTTGGCATCTTCTGCATCAATGCTTAAATCTGAAAGTTTTAATTGATTTTTGAAATTCATAAAAGAATCCAAACAAGCAAAATAATCTAGTTAATACAGTACAAAACAGAAACAAATAAAAAAATAAATAATAAAAAGTTCACAACTACTCTACCCATATATTGAACAAAACAATTCATACCCTATCACCAACCATGAATGTTTCCTCATTATCTCTTGAATCAAGTCCCAGTAATGTTATTTACATTTTAAGTCTAGGAGCTAATTTTGTTATCCCAAATACCAATTGTAGCATTCATTTCCAAATTAATTAATGATATGGAATTCATAGAATCCAATCATAGGGACCATATATTCAATGTAAATGATAAAGAGAAAACTTTCACTTCCCTGTATTAGTAACTAACTCAGACAAATCACTTCACCCAATTTACCTCTGATTTCATCTATTACCTTAAAATATCCAGCATCTTCCTAAAAACACACAACCAAATTATCGTTACCCAACTGAAAAAAGAAAAAATCAGTTATTATGGACGATACATAGTACTTTTTTAAAATTTATAATGTAATAATTAAAAATAATTTTTATAACTAATTAATTAACACATTTATTTGAAAATTTAATGATCAGATATCATATATCTTCACTCAGTGACAATAAACAAATTGGCAACAAAACTTGCAATATATACAACTCAAAACTCCTGCATGCTATGTCCTTCCAAAAATACATGAATTTAGCAACCCTAGTAAATTCTTAAATCCATCTCTACATGCACTAAATCCCCACAATTCTTACAAAGAAAAATAAACTTTTCAACCCTTTGAACATACTTAAGTTTTTAAAATCATTAATAATTTTAGCAGTTAATATAAATAATTTTATTCCCATGGGGAAAATAAAAGTTATTCAGGTAGGACCATGTCATGACTTTCACTACTCCTACATTGGAGAAACTAAGAATATGGAGTTTTAAAATTGTGTATATATATATATATAAATACGAGGTTTGGCTATTAAATAACGAGACTATTGCTGTAATATATTTTATTTTAAATTTATACACATTTAGTTTTTATCACCTTCAATATAGACCCCTCCTCTAACCTTACAGCGCTCCATGGGAATTTTCCATTCATTGAAACAGGGCTAGAAGTCTTGTTTTGTGANGGCTATACATACACTAGCATCTTTAATTTTAAAAATAATGAAGCCAAATTTGGTATTGAAGCTTATTTGTTTTTGCAATTAATAGAGAGTTTTTAATGGCTAAAACTGGCTAAGGGGGAGGGGGAAGGGTTTAGAGGAAACCAAAGTATTAAATATTTATTTGGTTGTGGTTTATTATCCCACGTAAATTTTAAACAATTAATTTTAATTTTTTTGTGTTGCTAAAGGTCTTTTGTATGCTTAGTATCAGATGGGCTTTGTTTTGTTTTTTTACAAATGGTTCTGGCTTGGATTATGTTTATGTTTACATGTGGATGGGGATAAGTTTAGAGTTTTTATAGATTGGGATTTGGAGGTTAATTGGAAGAAGGTTTGTGTTTTATCCAACTACACTGTTAAATAGTAATGATGAAGGACAACACAGCATCAATATCTTTGGAGATTTTAAGGAAATTCTGAGGTCAACAGTCTTCTTGCAGGAATTTGAATAAATCCCAAATGAACTTGGCCATTAACTTGTGATTTAGTTATTTTGGGATGGGTTGGAGTGAGGAGTGGGTGGTCAGTTCTATAAATTATGTATCATAGTATGTTAATGTGTTTGAGGGATGTTAGTGGTGTTTTTCTTACAAGTTAATTTTCCTTATTTTTGCTTTAATTAGTTTATTCAGTTCATTTTGTTGCTATATACTCTACGTGCATTCCAAAGGAGAACTGAACTTGCTGCTAGAGTTCCCTTCCTTTCCTTAATGAAGTCTGGAATTCATGATTTGAGGAATAGGTAGGTGAGAAATAAGAATTAATGAGAGGGAATAGAATAAAAAAATCTATCTGTCCCAGTCCTGGCTGGGAGAGATAGATTTTTTATTCTATTCCCTCTCATTAATTGTTCCAAAGTATTAAATCTTATCATCTTATACAGAAAATCTTGAACATCAATTAACATATTACTATAAAATGTATATAAAATTAAAAAAAAAAATGCAGGTTAAGAAAGATATTCATAAGTAAATTTTGATTGATGGAAATAAAAATAAAGGTTCTCTTATTTTTAAAACACAGAAACCTAATTCGGTAACTAGGTTTATCATTGTATACTCTTTAAAGAATTATTTTTGGTTAAAATTGGATGAAAGAAAGGCGGGATTGAAAGGGAGATCAAGATTTATAATTGTAATATCTGTTGTTATTTATGTTATAAAAAAATTTATAAACATGTAAAACGTAATTTTCCAGCACTCATGTTGTGTAATAAAATTTTCATAAAGAATGTTTGATAAGAAAGATATTTACAAATGTAACTGCAACAGGTGAGTGCTTCTTTCCGGTCAGCCTAGGGCAAAGCTTAGTAGCCATACCAGCTTGTAAGTTAAATTTTGTAAATTAAACTTATTTATAACTATCTTGAATGAAACATGGGGAATCTGCTTAGATTATGCAGCTCCCAACAGACTTATATCCTCGCGTCCTTAAAGACAGATGGCCTATCACTAATATTCCCATCGACAATATCTTGCTATAGCTAAAAACAACTAGCACGTAATTGAACCAAATGCTTTATCACTCACCTCTTACTTAGATACTCTTTCATTTTTATACAACTCTAGTTTCAATCACTTCTGAGAGAAACCTTACTAAACATATTTCCAGATTAGCCATGGCTAATAGCTTGGATCTTGATATATCTTGAATAAGTAATAATTTGGTAATCAGTTTTTAGGAAGAAGCTGGAAATTTTAATGTAATAGATGAAATCAGAGGAAAATTAGGTGAAGTGATTTGTTTGTGTATGGAGATAGTTACTAATACAGAAAAGTGAAAGTTTTGGTCCCTATGAATTGATTCTAATTAATTTGAGAATGAATGCCACAATTGATACGTGGGATGAAAAAATTAGCTCCTAGACTTAAAATGACATTACTGAGAACATTCATTGAAGAGATATTGTGCAAAATTCAGGGTTGGTGATTGTATATGAATTGTTCTGTTTAATTTATAGGCAGAAGAGTTGTGAACTAGTGAATTATGTGGTATATATATATATATATTAGTTTCTGTTTTGTAGTTTCAGTGTTTTTATTTGAAACTAAAATTGTGAAAATCTGATCCATAAATATTTTTTCTAATGTCATCAGTTACAAACTTTCTGCTCTTAATGTAAAATATTACTTCAGAAATTGATCTCTAAAATTAATACTAACTAATTAAAGGAAATGAAAATCTTGCTCTATGTTGATGTTGAATGATAGATATTAGATAGAAATTTTTAGTACACTAAAGAAATTTTGTCTATGTTAATAGATATAAAATTTGAAAATATGTTGCATTATCTCCATTTAAACAATACAATGTTATATCAATAATCATTAGTGTGAGTATGCTTCATGTTCCAAAGAAAATATTATATCATTTATAGTTTACATCAAAATGGCAAATACTCCTCATCGTACCATTTGTTATAGTTACTAAAAAATTAGAAAGATGAGGAGAAACACCAATTAATAGGCATCTAACATATTAATTTTAATAAAATCTCACAACTGAAATTTGGTGAACCATATAGTGCTTTCACACCAATTTCTCACAGGTTAAAAAAAAAAAAATACAATAAAATTAAAAGGATTCTAAGGAGAGAACATAACATTTAAGCCTACAAAAGTTAAGAAGATATAATTTGTAATTATAGGATTATAAGTTTAAGTATTTAAATCTAATTAACTTTTAACTACATATAAATAAAGAGCTTAAATGAAGCCTAACCTCTAAGGATTGTCCAGGCCTACAATTTCCAAGATCAATGTCAATATATTTATAAATTTTGAAATTTCCCATAAATGGTTTCTATTAATTATTACCGACAAAAAAAAAAAGTATTAGGAATAAAACAATCAATGATATATACTAAAACCATAAAATTCTTCAGTTATACCTAGGTAATTTTAGACTAAATGTTATGGCATAAAAAAATTTTTCCCCAAGAAATACAATTTTCATTATCTTGTGATTAGAAAACTGTCTGTGGAAAAAGGAGTCTTAGATTATTAATTCAGAACATTTTTATATTTCATAAAATAATCAGAGTAAGTGATTTGATTTATTTGTAAACTGACTGAGTAATAAATTAAATTTAACTAAATAATGATTAATTAATCATTATAAAAACACAGTACCTGAAAATAAATAATAATCTGTGAGTGTAATTTCTTCATTAGATGCTTTTAGTAAATGACATAACATTTTAGTCTGTGAAGTATGGCTAATGAAGTACGTCTGGTGCTCATCATAATTCCATTCATTCCATTCAGATAACATATTTAAGTCGTTTGAAAGTAAATCATCCAGAGAAATATTTTTATCTAAAATATAGAAATAATTAAATACATATAACAATATTTGGAACAGGAAATACCTACTTATATTGTGAAATTAGAAATTTGCTAAACATCATGAATCAGTATTATGAATACAATAATAAAAATAAATTTGTAAGAACACTTCAGCATTAATATTAGAAGAACTTTTGCTTTTTCAGTACAAAATCTAGATTGCCCAAATTTAATTTTAAAATAACTTTCAATAAAATAGAAATGAATACTAAATAATAGAAAAATAAATAAATTCTACCACGAATTACTAGAATGAAACCAGTAATTGATACCAGTAATGATGACCAGTAATCATAGTTGAAAATACTCTCACAATTAAATTTCTTTCTTATTTAGTAACAAAATCCTTTCATGCTGAAGTTATATGTTATATAAACCCCTTTATAGTTAATAAAAGAAGGTACATTCTAGGAATAGATAAAATCTAAATCCTAAATTTTATCAAAATTGGACCATTAGTTTTTGAGAAATTTCCTCTATGGAGTAGGGTCATATCTACAATTTTTTTTTTTGGATTCCATCTTGAAGTGTAGAACTCAAAATTTTAAGGGGGAGGGGTTACGATTTTTATTTTCTAGGTTGATCACTATAGTTTATTTACCAAGAAAAAGTTAACAGAATGAATTATTTGTATTTCATATGGTATTGTGTATATTTATTTAACATTGGTTATTCAACCCCGACTCAAAATTTTCTGAATTATTTCAACTGCAGAGAAATAATTGAACAAATAATTTAATAATTATATAGCATACTGTATTTATAACAAATATTGAGGCTGCTGAACCTGGAAAAAATTAGTGTTTCACACAAATCTCTAATTCTAACAGTACATAAATAGTTTAGATTCAGTCAGAAAGAATGTAAGAAAAAAGTGCCTTGTGTAAAAAGAGAGAAAAAAAAAGAAGAAAATTATTTTTCTTGGAGCTCTCTTTACGCCATATGAATATGGCAGGGAGTTTCATTTTACATTTGATCCATTGTGGTATTTGCCTCGTAACCAGCGGATTTTCTAGACAGCCAATTTAGAGATTTTGAATGAAGTATAATCCACAATATAAGACCATTGCTAATGTATACTCCACAATATTAGACCATTGCTAATTTATACTCCACCATATTAGACCATTGCTAAGCTTTTTGTTCCTAGCTTAATTAAAAGAAAAGGTCCCCTACTTCTCCAGGACTAAGCTCACTGCCAAATTGGCTGGGAGGTTTTGCTACTTCCACCCTTTTAAATTTTCACCTTCTAATTACCACCTGTTTAAATCTCTGGACAAATATCTCAGACAGAAATGTTTTGACAACCGGGACAGGTCTTGAACAAATTTTTCATCAGTAAAAGTCATCAGCAGTATTTTAAAAAGGGAATTTGGGATTTGCCATGATGCTGGGAGAAGGTTATTGATTGTAAGAATATTTTGACGAATAAATGTACTTAATAGTAATTATTTGTTTATTCTTTTATATTCCCCTAATAAAAAATGAGAGAACTTTTTGAATGACCTGGTATGAATGAGAAAATGGTTTGAAAATTGTTCAAAGATGTAATGTTACAATTTTTAGTAATCCCTACTTCTCTACAAAACCATTGGGTATTGCATAGTGGCAGTGGGAAGCAAGGATTGAAAAATAATAAAACAAATAAATATAAATCCAAGAAAGAATGACAAATCTGTTCCTAATTCTATGTGACCTTTATGTGAGGCAATAAAATGACAGATCTACACAACCGTCAAAATTTTAAGACTATAATGTACTACTCAATATATTAGCTGCTTTCCAGTGGGGAAATCAAGCTATTCTCATTGGTAACAATGCAACACTTGAAAAATTTTAAAGGATAATCACCGATCCTACATTGGAGAAGCTAAAAATATGGGCTGATATATATATATATATACTATACNATATATATCAATAGATAATTTCTTTAGTTTTCTGGATTGAAACCTAACAGAAAGAATGACAGACAATAATAACCAATTATGGAAAAATAACAAAAAAAAAAAAAAAAATTAATGTATCAGAAATGAATAACTAGTTTACAGCTGAATTCGATATATAAATAAATATAAGAAAGTAACACACATTACTATTTACCCCTTTGAATATCTATTAATTCTTTACATGTTGAGCGAGCAAGCTTTAAAAATTCAATTTAATGTTGTTTTTTTGTTTTGTTTTTTAAACACATGTAATACCACTTTTCTTTTTCATTCTTCATTTTTTTTATTGCTTAAAGATGACATAAGTTTAAAGAATATTTATATCTTTGTCCAATGGCACATTTAATATTTTTTTCTATTTAGAATAATTACTTATTAAAATAAGATTTTAGCCATTTCCACAGTCCTTAAAAGTCAAATGATATTTCGGAACTTGTTCTGAAAGTTCAACTGAGTTATTTATGATATTCACTGTTGACAATGATGATGAACCTGGACATGTAGTAGAGAATAATAAAAGAGGATTATGGTCATGCTTGGATTATACTGGGAAAAAATGATCAGGCTCTGCCATCATTAGAATTAAGTCTATACATTAAATTGATTGATTGAGTAAAATTTTTTATTATAAAGATGTTATTCTTTCACGTATAAGGAATGAATAACAGCAAAAAATAACTTGGTAATTTAAATTTAGGGGTCTGCCCACAAAGTGGACAATTCTGTACATAAACTCAATAAGAACATGCAAAATCCTCTCCGATACTTATGTAATCTATATAAGAGACAAAAAAAAAAAAGTTATTTCCACTTTAATAACAAAAATTGATAACTTAAACATTTGTAGTTTTTATTATGTAAATTATTAAATAACTGTCTCAGTATATTATGCTCGAACTATTAATCATAAAGGAAATTGACACATAAAATTAACAAATTTTCAGTTATCAAAGCTTAGATTGAGTAAATACATCTAAACAGATACATATTTTATAACATATAAAACAATTTTTTTTAGCATACCATACTGTTTGTGCCAAATTTCTTGTCTTCTGGGGATTTTATTGGATATTAATTTTGTGTCGCTAACTTCATCTAAAATCTAAAATAGAAAATAATTGTGTATTTAAACAGTGGTAATCTGGCAAAAATGACTTAAATGCCAGTAGACAATGAAGTTGGAAGTTCTATCTCGTGATCATCTTGACTATTTTAAGTATTTGATTATTTCTACATTCTTATGGAGGTACCGTGTGTTACTGGTCTGGATATAAAAATAAAAACATAAAACAATTTTTTTAAAGCTCCAATACACATATAAAAATAATTAAAGATCAGAAAAAATGATNAATTAAAAAAATTATATTACAGTGCTCACAGCCCTTTGTTTAAACATTAATGGGCTATTATTTAGATTAAATCCCAATTTATAGGATCTAAACTAAATTGAATGTTGCCAAAACTGACTTTCTTACTTTTTAGAAGCTTTATTTACAGTAAAGATTTGATATAGTAAAATAGAGATTGGGATATGTTTATCAGCCATGATTCAAAATACCAATGTGTACACACTCACACACCCACCCACGCATATATATATATATATATATATATATATATATATATACACATACAGACACATAAACACACACACACACCCACATACGCACGGATGCACGCACACACACATAGGGATAAATTAGTACTTAGTCAACCTTGAAAAAGAAATTAAATATTTCAAAACATTGGCTGAAAGTACTTAGTGAGTGTTTTATTTGTGACCGATAACTATAGCCCAACCTACACTCTTATCTTACTTCGCGAGCTCTACAGTCTAGGGTGGACCTTCGCCTCCCGAAAAATTCCTCCTAGATCATCTCATCTAATAACTTCCTTTGCCATTCAACTTCATTAATATTAGATAGATCTTTCTCCAGCTTTTCTAGGGTGTCATCTCTTTTGCTACCAAGAAAGGTTTTGTTCAATATCTTTAATATAATTCTATCGCTTATACTGCATAGAATATAGTCTAACTAGCTTATTCTTTTTGCCTAAATAAAGTTAGAAATAGAATAAGATAACGTTAAATAAATTAGTTCAGCTCTGTATTACTTCTGATATGCCAGGTCTCTTGCATGGGATCATAGAAGCATCTTCATACATATCTTTAAAAAATACACAGAGCCTGTTAGCCTGCAGCCATCAGTGACCATTTTCTTCTGCCTTAGCAAACGCCAGGCCTTATTAGAGATTCATACAACTTTAATTTTGTTGGTGTTGATAAATTAGTCAAGTAGGAAAGTTTACTGTGACTATAGAATGCTCTGTTGCCTGTTTTTTTTTATTTTATCACTTATCTTGTTTTTGCTCTTAGTTTCAGCATAAAGGTAAATGAAATTCTAGTAGAAAAGTGGAAAAGCAAACATAACTAAATAATTTAAGACTAAGAAGCAATTTTGATAAAATTTGTCTGTTTTTCGTTTATAATTTATCAATTAAAATAAGTAAGTACCTGTAACAAATCTTCATCCGACAAATGAGGTGGACCTGGATCTTGAACAGCAAAGCATTTCCGAATATCTACTTGTTTCCTATTCTGAGGCCGAGCTGGAGATTCAAAATGTGATGCTTTAATATGAACAAGCTTCTGGACTGGACTAAATTCTATTAAAAAATATATATAAAATAAATAAGTTTTGAAAAAAAATAATGCTTTATATTGACAAAGTAAAGGTTAGCAAAATATTTTTAAAGAGTAGGGAACAAAGTGATTGAAATGAGAGAAAAATGGCTGGAACCATATATAAAAAATGCTGGAGAAATTAGTCAGGGTTTCGGCCTGGATCAGAAAAAATAAAATACTGCAAAATTGTTGAGTATCATCATCAGGGTAATAGTGATGTCGAGAGATCTTCAAGGGAGATTTATGGTCACATCTCAGAGTGCAAAACTACATCATTTTATACAAGAAATGTAAGGGAGTTAGATCCCTCCCCACCCACAGCTACTTCCAATAACTGGTCTTAGCACCTCTCCCCATCCCTCGAGCCTCTGGTTAGTGTTGGAAGCATGCATCCCATCCTTCATATAAAAATAATTATATATTATTTAATGGCTGCATGCCTACATTTTATAATATTAAATGATTTTTACTCAGGGGAATATAAATGGAAACTTATAGGTATGATCTAGAGATACTATTAAGTGATATAAATAGCCAAATTATCTGACTCCACGAAAAACATCTTAAAACAACTAATAATTTCCATTTATGCTGATTTAATACTATTCAAAATGATTATACTGGAAGTCAAATAGCATCTTGTGGTTTATGCATCTTGGTGCACTAAGATACACAAATTTAAGATTATATAAATTTAACTCTCAAGACCACCTAGCTGCAAGCTACAGTGGTTACACCTTACACTCCCCTCTCAATATTTGTTCTATCTACCTCCTAGTACATTATTTACAATAGTACAGGTAGAAAACTTAATTTTACAATTGCCATCTCCATTTTTGCACTTGGGTGACTTTATTAATCATAACTCAATCGAGGTAGTGATTTCCCAGGCCACCAAAACTTAGTTATACAAAATATTTTCAAAGCTGGGACTAGTCCTGATGTGGCATATTGAGAAGAACAATCTTCTAGGCCACAACCAAAATGGGTTTCGTAAAGGATGTTGCACTACTGGCTCTAGTGTGACTAGAATTCGTTCTGGAAACTCCTGCAGTTTTCTCAAGTGTGATTCATAAGATTTACACAAAAGTGCCCTCATATACAGTTATTGATATGAATGGCTCTAAAATAGCTGATAAATCGGCACAGCATTTGTGAGAAACACAGGATTGTACTGGTTCACACTCCATACTAACCAACATGTTTCATTTCATTCAATTGAAAAAGCACTAAACATAGTATTTCCTCAATAACACCATTTAGTAATTTGTACTGAGCCTTCCTCAGTATAAAAAACTTAGTCAACCAACATCTAATCATTTATAATATTTTTTTAACATAAATGATAACAAGAAGAAATTCAGATTTTATTTCTAAGGGCAACAAGCCATTGTGGGATTAATGGACATATAAAGGCTGATGTTTAAGTTGAAAAAGCTTTACCAAATGGCAATATTTATATTGCCACAACACTATTAGAAATTATTCATTCATGCAAAAAACTGTTATGCAACACAGTATGTAAACACAGTTGTTTGACACCAATAAAATAAAACATGGTATTTGTTTATAAATGGAGCAGAAAATGCACAACTGTAACAAAAATCAAGGACTCTGTAAGCCAACGGAGTTCCTCTCTCAGGAATCATAGACATGAAAAGGTCATCTTGACTGAGAATATATCATACCTGATAAACCCATTGTCATCTCATGGAAAATAAATTTCCTCCAGTTTGTGTGGATAGCCAGCTTCCCCTTGGTTCAAACATACATTAACTAAATGCACGAAGATTGCTGATATAAGAGAAAAAAACTTTATTATACCTTTGAGCTTAAAAAAATATATTAGAGAACAATCCAGATACAATAGAGTGCCTAATCAAATTCTTCAAAGATGCTAATTTGCAACAGGCACTTGACTAATAACTCTTATCTTGCATGAGCTATGAACCAGTTATTTTTTGTAGTACAGCTTTACAGAACATGGACACTTTTCATGTTTACTATGGGGTGATCTGATCAATCAATCAATTTAAATGTTACAATCTATTGTGTTATA
Source organism: Oncopeltus fasciatus (assembly GCA_000696205.2). Taxonomy (NCBI): domain Eukaryota; kingdom Metazoa; phylum Arthropoda; class Insecta; order Hemiptera; family Lygaeidae; genus Oncopeltus; species Oncopeltus fasciatus. Next base: position 501,015 of record KZ807135.1, read on the forward strand.
GAAAATGAGTATTAGAAAATATATTTTTTTGTTCACTATGTTAAATAAATTGCTTTATTAAGTTATCTTAATAATAAGTTTCATGAAGAGAAGTCAAGGATTGGATGGCTTTCTATTAGAGGCAGACTTCAGGTGCCCTGGGCCTCCAGCCCTAATAAACTCCAAAAACAAGAGGTTAATACATTATATCTTCTGTTCTAATTTTTATTAAAAATTCAACAATTTTAATAAAAAATCATACTATCAAAAAATCTACTATCACAGTTGAAGTACAATCCCAGGCTCACTCTTCTTTTTCCCTCTCAAGTTTTCATTATTATTTCACTGAAAGGCTTAATGCAAGTAAATAAAAAAAAATAATAAAAAAATTGCTCTTAATACTTACGGGATGGAATCATGCGTGGGGACTCCTGAGAAAGACAGGATTTGACAGCAGGGGCATTTACAATGTTTTGTACATATGACTTGCGAGTAGCCATGGCTTCATGAAATTTCTAAAAAATCAAGAATTAAATTATGAATTACTTTTAAATCTCTCAGGAAGAACATGCAATTATAAGCAACTACAAATACTCTTTGTTGTACCAAACAATAATTTTAAAGCTATTTTTTCTGACACAAAGAAACTTGTTCATAGTATTTGCAAGTATCGGCGACTTTATAAAATTTTAAGAAAAACCAAATTAAATCAAATTGAAATTATATTTTAAGGAGATACTCAGATGTCCCTTGATATACAACAAAATTAAAACTCCAAAATTCACGGTTTCTAGTCTGTCTAGGCACTTTTCTTTCAATTTGTTTTATGAACTTTAAAAGAATACTAAACCATAAAATATTTCGTCATACTGTGTTGCATATAGGCTTCCAAGAATATTCATAAATACTTCTTCTGGGCTTGACCATGTAGTAAAAATACTTCTTGCCAAGCTTTGAAATCAGCATTATCAATCAGGAAAATTAACACAGCTACCAGTGATAATAAGAACCAGACAGACACCTCTGGAAATAAACTGATAAGAGCCAATAAATGAGAAGGCAGACTTAGATCAAAGTCTGGTCCTAGGCAGGTATAAAATAAAAGCCTGCCTGGACCTGGAGTAGCTCTCATTCTGATTTAAGCCCCGAAGAAGCTATCACATGATGAGGCTTTTTTACCAATACCGGGCGCTTACCATATTTTGGACAGCGTAGAACTTCATTCTTTTTTATTTCCTTAATGACACTTATTGATGACTCTACGATCTAAAATTATAAATTTGTTCAATTATTGGTTATACCAACAAATATGTTTAACATTTACAGCTAATGCAATCAATTTTTACAGATTCAAATGGTTTGCAGGTAATATTTTCTTTTTTAAGAAAGTAAGTATATTGTGAAAACTTTCATCACTGAAACTAAATAAAAACTTAATCGACAAACAAAATAATTATTACAGCTATTACTTAATAAAATGTTTCAAAAACCAAATGATTTACTATACACTACATATTAAAAAAATATATGCAAATAAAACTTATTATGTACATAATTATTGTTTATTCTGACAAAATATATTATGAACTGCCTTCACTAACACTTTCCATGACCTGTAAACAATCCTCACATTTTATTTTGGAATTTTTCCCACACACAAACTCTGAATTCGATTTTCTTGAGTTGCTTTTTTTACAAGTAAGTCGCTTTTTGATTTATTGTGCACTGTATCTGAGGATGTAGCCTCAGCCAGTCTCTTCAATAGCTATTTTCGGATAGCGGACATTTAGAAAAGCTTTCACATCTATGGGGAGGTTTCCTATCTCTGACCTGGCGTACAAATGTTCCTTCATCAATTCCTGAGCTTTATTTTTCAGAAAAATATTTCTTTGAACAGGAGCTTCTGAAGGTGATGCTGAACTGAACAATATCTGTGTATTGATCCTGCCACATTCATTATGTGATAAAAAATTAACATCGACCATTTTTTTGTTTTTATTTTCACCAAGCAGCTAGAGCATAATTTATCCACTGTATCAACATCTCCTTTGGTCATATTGCAATCCATAATTACTTATTTCTTAGTCAATTTCATTGTTGAAAATATACTATACATTAATTTTTCTTTGTACATCGTAGCAAGAAAAGGAATTTTTGGTAGCTCATCACTGCTCTTGCAATTTCTAAACCTGTTCCATCTGCTGACCATATTTTCAGTACATCTGTATGGTGTTGCTTTTTCACCCCAATCAAGTATAAAAGTCCTAATAGAGCTGATTTCCACTCTAGGTTGGTATTGCAGTTTCCCTCCCTAGCATATTTCTCTTTGAAAACTATGAGTAAATTTGTACAGTGGACAATTCCATTAAGCATTTTAATATTTATAAATTTTGAAAACACACCTGCAATATCGGTAAAATCCATGTGTGTTTTTTATAATATTTTTATTATATTTTTCTTTGGGGTTTTTTTTTAAGATTTGGAGTAGGGAAATTTTTTTCATTTCGTTACTTTATCCTTTACAATGAAGAAATTTTTATCATTGCAAAAATCACCACTTTCACAATCACTGGAACCCATTTTGTCTGTCCAAATCAATTAGACAAATTTCCATGAGGAGATAAGAATCCCTCTTCAGGTTGAGAGTGATGACACTAAGATCATTGTCACTTTCAACAAGATCACTCCCGACCCCAGCAGTTTGAGCTCTTTCTTCATCTGAAAGTTCTTAAAGTACTCTAGGGATGTCTTCTAGTCATAGAAAATGTTCTAAATGGGACCTGTATTCACAAATGAATATAAATTAGAATATATTTGATGTCAATCAATAGTTATAATAATAAATGAGAATTTGAGAAAAATAACTTAGATTTTGTTGAAAATTTTATTACACCAGCACTAAATGTACTGGAGACGGCAGTTGACAACTTGTCACTGTACATTGAACAACTGAGATTTACTTTCACCCCCTATTGTAGTGAACGAATAGCAGGTAGAAAAACTTGAACCCAGAAAGTCAGCAGAAATTTTTACTTCCTGATAATAATAAAAACACCTGACTGCCGCCGAACAGAGGGCCTAGCACCCAGCGAAGGGTTAAAAGCAACTTTATCACATAGTCAAGCCCAGAAGAAATATTTATGAATTATCCTAGAAACTGTGGAAGCCTACATGAAAATAACTAATTTTCCAAAGCTTCAATGAGTAGATTTCCATTTTATTAACTCTTTTGACCAATACATTCCGAGATGAGTACAAATACACATATTGAGTATAAATAATAATAATAACCAACAAATACACTTTCAGTTACACTTATTCTGTAAAACACTGAAGGCCCAACTACATCTAAAGTCATTACTGTCAATAAGTAGGCACGGATCTGAGTTCTTATGAGTAGCCAATCAACTAGCTACTTTCAAGCATGTAAATCACTTAACAGATGATTATTCTACAGAGCTCTTCCTTTTACCACTATCCATCTTGGACTCAGCATAAAATATTGACAGATAAATTATCAAATTTGCGGTTAACTAAAATAGAAGTCAGCTATAAGGTAACAGTAGTCAGCCAAGAAATCATACTTAAATTTTTGTGATGCATTTTATCAGTTAATATGAATAGGGATGGTTAGGGAAACTAAAATGGATGGATTGTGTTAATTTTCTTCATGAGAGATGAATTTTGTTCATGACTAGATGTTTTCACCATATTTTTAGTGATAGTTGACCATTGAAAATAGATAAGCAGAGAAATAGTGAGGGACGCAATAGACCATTCTTGGTCTGTTTGATGACACACTTGGAACAATCTTTGTATTTGGCTAATTTTCCAATTTAATGGATCCAAATTTAGAGTAATTTAGGTAGGGTGAATTTAATGTGTTGGGATGTCATCAAAGTAGCAGTCAAATTCAGTTTTTTTTTTCAGTCACTGTTTATCCCATCAATGACTTATAAGAACCAAGATTTGTAGCACAATCCATAAAAATGATTCTCTTCTAAGATTTATAAATGGTGTTTCCCTACTATTTGACCCAGTTAAATAAGAAAAGGTAGAGCTAATCTATAAAGCAGTCTCTCTTCAACAGATCTGTCAGAATTCATAGTAAATAAATTCATTTGTTTCAAAATAATTTATGATGTATCAATAGCTGTATGCTTTATTTAAAACCTCAGATCAATGGAAGAAAAGGAAGAGCATAAATTGCTATAATGTCAGCACTATATACAGTAAACTCACCATTATCAGATTTTACCAAGAACAAAGTGATACTGGATACATAATTCATCAATTAATGAGAAAATACTTAAAAATTAAAGTATAAAAAAGAGTTTTTAGGTGTCAAAATAAATTTCAAGTGAATGAAATTATCTAAATACTATAGATGTTTATCATCTTTGAGATTTCAAAAATATTATCAACATTTTTTCAGATATTCTTGTGAAAATTACTCTAATTAACATTCTTCTATATCTAATTTTAAGGCTTTTAATGACAACCTTATCTATTGGTTGTATAATTGGATCAACTTTGGTTGGAAAGAAGAAGCCTTTTAAGCCTCCATCTACCAAAATGTTGCTTTGTGACGGAGTTATTAATAGACGTTATCCAGCAGTAAAATTTTAGTAACTAATTCTTTTAGTACAACTGAAAAAAATTCCAAAAGCTAAGTTATACTTATTTAAGCAGAATAATGAGCTGGATAATAAACAATCAAAGAAATTGAGTTTATTAGCTCTGGGCTTAACAGGTTTTCCAACTGTACTCTTAAAGAGGTTTTGAACACAATGCAATTGTTACTATCTTCTTGGAATTTTTAAGCCCAGGTCCAGATTTTTCCAAACTGCAGGCTAGTATTTTTGGGACAATATTTTATTTTAATTCCATTATAATTAGACATATTTCAAAACAATTAATATGAAAGGCCAATAAAGATGGTTGCCTCTGCTATATCTGATGACAACATAATAATAACTACTTGAAATAGCCATTTTGTTTTCCTATGCCTTATCAACGATTTGAACAACCATCACTTATAATAAAAGTAGGATCCCCATTCATGCTTTGATTCAATTCAATGGTTTTTACTATTAAAAACAAACCAATCAAAGAGCTGTTTAGGTTGAATTGCTGAACTACAACTGTACTGATTTGTCAAGTTACTCTAATTTTATTTTCCTTTAAGTTGGCCTGGTTTTGAGGTTAGATTTTTCAAAGATATACAAACTGTTTTCATGACTGTAAATTTTTGTTGGAAGTAAGAACAATTTTATTTATTTTTATCACTTGACAAGTTGATGACCAAAACAAATTTTTACTCTCCTAGTGCAGGAGAAATGGCCTTTAACAAACGTCCTTAAGCAATGTAAAAATTAAAACATTGCAGGCTCACAGTTTTAAAAATTTAATTTCACTATACTAAAAAAAAAAAAAATCAGTTATTTTTGCCCAATAAGAAAAAAATAACTTAGAATACAAGACGTTGTGTAAAGGAAGAAGGTTGGAAACTGTGAGAATCTAATCAATGCTTTGACTTAAGTAGAGTGTCCCCATTTCACAGTAAGACTATATTGTTCTGTCAAGGTTAGGAAGGTAATTTTTTTCTATTCTAAAAATATTTTAATATATGTTTATTTTAAATAAATAAATAAAATAAAATTTATCATGTATTCGAAAATGTTTATGAGTCTGAGTAAGTTATCCTCCGTAAGCTTAAAGCAAGCCGACAAAAAAAGGTAATATNATTATTTAATTATAAACATATAGTTTATGAATAGTAAATAAAATATCTTAATTACATTAATTAAGTTGAATATTACACAAATATATATGTGAATTTTGTATTCAAATAAATTATCAGAATGCTGTATAAGATAGAGTCTATATTGATAATCTTGATTGATAAAGGGGTCTATATACTATATTGATAAGACAAAATATAAATATTTTCTATATTTATTCAAAAAATTCCTATAACTTCCTTCTGTCCTATAAATTGTTAAAACCAATGGTAATAAGCTAAATACCCAAAAGACACATGCACACACACACACACACACACGCACGCGCGCACGCGCATGCACCCACACTCACTCACTCACTGACATCATTCATTTAGGACATACATAATTAAAATAAAATCTTTTAAATTTAATGTGTGATACTTCAAGGGCTAGAGAAACTAACTCATGAATAATTTTGTTTGAATAAAAAAAGTCTAATGGCTTTCAAATATAATTATTTTTTGGTTCAAAAAGTAGATAATTGATTTCTGCCTGTTCAATGTATTATTCTACACAGGACTCATCTCAAAAAAATAGTCACAGCTATTAGTCAAATACAAAAAATATAAAGAAACTTTGATTGAGTTTCTCACCTGCTCTTCTTTTCCTCTAGTTAAGAGGATAATACAATTTCCTTTCCGCTTTCTTCCAGTGCGACCAAGTCGCTGCACTAATCGCACAGGGGATTTGTGAGCTTCCATTAGAATAATGAGATCAACCTCACCTATATCCAGTCCTTCTTCAGCAACACAAGTTGCAACTAGGCAATTTATAAAGCCATTCCTAAAGTCTTTCATAATCTAAAACAAAAACAAAAAATTCAATTGTAAGCAATATTTTTTTATTACAGTTCAAGAACTAGATAGCTTTTGTAATGAAAATTTTTTAAAAGTTTTGTATTAGTTAAAATTTGATGGATGTTTTGCAAGTTGTTTACATTGAAATCAAAGCAGTATACTTCCTCTAATTGGTATTTTCTCTAATATCAAAAAAAAAAAAAAATCAGGATAACATAACTGAAACTTGATGGTTGTGGAACAAAAGAGTATTGAATATGTGATAAATATTAAATTTATTCACTAAAACAATTATAAGTTGAATTTTTTAAAAATAATGAAGTTAATTTAATATTCTAAGCAAAAACACGAAGATTCTCATTAATACTATAGAGACAATTTAGTGGAATCCATTTTTGACATCAAATAATTGTTGACATATATGAGGCCAAATATACATACTTACTATAATATATTTATTATCTTATTATTTTAGAAAAAAAGTTTTGAATCATTAATACTGTCAAAAGCCAGGTTTGTATGAATTAGATAATATCATAGTTCCAATTTACAGAACTATTGTTATAAGGTATGATAAATAAATAAAACGGCCTGTTTCAAATTTCTTCAACTTATTCAAACATTTTAACATTCTAAAAACCATTACCCCTCCTTCTAAATAAACCTGCCAAACATTTTTCCCAGTTCCAAAAGTTCCTTATTCCAAATAATACCCTTCCTTTTTTCCTTTGCCCTTTTTATTGCCCCCATTTGAATAAGTCTACCTTTCTACCTTCCTCCTCTTACCTCCCCCCCACCCTTTCACCATCAACGGTGTCCTTCTCAAAAATTATATTTTGCTCTCAGTCATGGAAATGTGAACTTAGGGACAGGACGTCTCCTCTCATCTTCATGATAGGTAAGTGTGGTCAAATACTGTTTTAATTTTTTCAATAATTTGTTTAATAGGTTGTTGTCTGCATGTTTTAAATTCTCTTCCATAACTTCCTACCTTCAAACTTTTGATATCACATTACATTATGGCAATTCTATATTATAATATTGTAAATTATTATTGTATTCTCATGATATTGTATTTCTACAGCCCTGAAGATGGCTTACAATGTAAGCCAAAACGTCGGCAGATAATTTTTTTTTAATTGTATTTTTTTGGATCTACCTTGACTGAACCCCAACAAAAATCATCTAATAATAATACCTACAGTCAAAATACTCTCCATTTGGAAATACAATAAAGTTGTGAAATTTAACAATGTTCTTTTTCCCCACTCTGTTTGTTACCTAGGGTTCCATATTGACTAACGACTCACATGGGGCGAACATACTAAAATTAAAAACAACAACTCAATTAAAGACAAGGACTCCTATACAGACTTTTGATTAGGAACTAGAATTTTAAAATTGAAAACACACTCTACAAGACTTTACCACGACCAATCTGGACATAGTCGGTGTAGAATAAAATAGTCTGGGATGCCGCCAAGCCTTCTAACATCCAAAGATTACAGTCTTTTCAATCTAAAACTCTCAGATTAATCTCTAATGTTCCCTATTATATATACAATTCCTCCCTTCACCATGACTTTAATATCCCTTTCGTTCAAGACCTGATTTCTTCCCATTTCACCTTTTTCCACAATAAACTGCCATACTATCCTAATCCACGGCCACATGACCTCGTGGGAACATTGTTTATAATTAATTTGAAAGTGGTGTCATTGTTCACCTTCTCTCCTCTTGTGATTGTCATTTAGTTATTTTTAGTTCTTGATTGTAATCAAATTACAAAATGTTTTTATATAAACAGAAATATAATAAATAAATAAAAGTATACTAGCCTATAATTAAAATGATGTACTCAGTACATATTATACTTTTAAATAATTCTAAATTAAAAAAATTGGATAACATTTGACTTAAAAAATTATAAATAATTATTTTGCTCAATGAATAAGGGTCTGAATAATACTTTTTTTTTTTAAATATTGGTCACTGCAAATATATGGTGGAGTGGGACCCAGGATGCCAAGCTGGTTTTGCCAATATAGCAGAGAGGATACACAGATGGTAGGTGCGTCACTTAGTTAATAAGGCTATGAATGACATGCAACTGGGGATAGATACTGGTTAAAATATTCATTAACAAGAGAGAGAACAAAGTACTCACTCCCTTACACAAGTTTATAATATCTCGTGTTTATAATATTATATCAACTAACATCCATAAATGTTAGTTGATATAATTATCCAAAAAGTACATTGGTCATTTTTACATTATAAAGCCTGAAATGTATGGAAATATTTATACCAATAAGTCACCACTTAGACTGGCATCCTCAAGTGTCTTAGGTGTTTTATTGATAAATAAATTTAAAAACTCTTCTCATGGATCTCTTTAGTTCTTCATTAATTAAAATTTATTGATTTTATTTTAAGAATATCCTGGTTTTAAAGAGATATCATGTTAGCGAATTTTTTCTATGGGAGTTGTAGATGGTGTCAAGAGAATTCAGGATTAATTTACATGAGAGGCAACCTCTTATTTAACCCTCATGACAGTCCTATAATCTCCTGTTTAAAGAGGTATATTTTATTGTAGTAGAGAAGATGGTTGGGATTCAGTCAATGAGTTTTATATAAAAACAAATTTGCAAACCAGAAGCTTTTATTATTTATTTTTTGTATTTTTGAATGAGATGAGGATTAAGTTTATTTAACTATTAAATAAAATTACAAGGAAAGCTAAGGTACAAGAAAAAATAATAAAAATATATTTATCATACCTGTAACTGTTTAGCCTGTGGCATGCCTTTATCTTTACCCCCTGATTGCCCAATAAACTCCATAGCATTGATTAAAGGTTTGTATTTCTTCAGAAGTTGAACAATTTCATTAACAACAACTCTATACTGAAAAATTGAGAAAACTGAAAAGCATTGCACTATAAAAATTACTAATAAAGATTTATAAAGTAAGATTAGGATTAATTTTAAATTAAGTTATCAACTAAAATAATAAACGAATTCTTAAAAACGGAAAAAAAAAAAGAGTAAAAAAGGATCCGTAAGTAGTAGTTTTGTTAAGAAGTTTCCCATTAATGTAGAATTGCTCAGATATGGAATGATCTTTGCAAAATATCAATTAGCTTCTAGAAGAATGTGTGGGAGAAAATGTTCAGGAAATTCCTAAATAGTTTATTTTAAAGTAACCACATAAACATTTTTAAAAATCTGGAATGCAGAAGCTTGCTAAAAATATTTCCCTCATTTTAATAAAGATGATCATAAGTAAGAGTAAATGACCTATTTGATCTAAAACCAAAAGGATAACTGGGAGGAAAATAAGAGTGCCCCTCACTCATCCTAGTTATGTTCTTAAATATCTTCCTTAATACATGCTTTGTGCAAAAATGTAATAGAATACAAGCATAAAAGAGGGCATTATTTTTAAATTAAAGCAATAGATCTAACTTCTAATTAAGTTCTGCCATTCAGAATTAGGAGGAACTTAATCAATAATCAAGCCTGAAATAAATTAATATTTTATAAATTTTGAAGATTTTACATTTAAAATGACTAATTTTAGAAACAATCTGTTCCTGAAATGTGTAATTAATAAATACTCGGAGAGAATGAACTAAGCTTTTAATATGTTAAACATTTCCCATCACATGCGGTTTATTTCTTCAAGCTCTTTGCCTAGCAATACTTTTAAATTAGGGTTATAATTAGGGTTAAAACAAATTCTTCGCACAATTTTATTTATTTTTTTAATATCTTTTATGTATTGAGCACTTTCAGAAACAATGATTCCATTAAAAAAAAAAAAAAAAAGAGTGAATAATTGGTTTTATTTGATAACCCTCATTTTCATTGACTTCCATTATTAAACCAGTGCAAATAAAATAATTAACTTTTTAATTTGTATTAATACAAAAGACAAAGTACAAATAAGTTTATGAGTTCCAACATACCTGGCAAAAAATAATTGCTTTTGTTGAAGTTTTCTTTTCTTCATCTTTCTTGAAATGCTCAGATAATGCAGATACTAATTTTTGGAGTTTAGGGTGACCCCAAGTATATGGAAGATTTTCACCCTGAAAATTTACTTACAAATTTAATTTTAAAAATAACTCTAATAATAATGAAAACTCTTTAGATTTGTAACTCTGAAGCCAATAAATTAGAATGCCAACAACAAAGAACTGTAAAGATTTCTCATACAAATTATCTATCCTATGTTGCTGCAATAATGACAACATATTAAAACTTTTTTTTTTAATAAGAAAATATTAAGAATCAGATTTATTTATTTTTAATGTCAAGCAATTCTCTAAGAGACAGCTGCTAGTCTTCCCAAATCATTGACTTGAGAGGTTCCCTTTAACACATTTTTTCAACATTTCTTTTAGAAGAATGATCTTAATAATTATGTTACCTTTCACATTTTCATATACCAAAACCTCAGTACAATTAGTCCTTCCTCCTGACCTCCTGGGGACATAGTCTGTAAATAATTTGAGAGTGGTGTCATTGGTGGTCACCTTCTCTCCTCATGTGATTGACATTGAATGTCATTTTACTTTTCATTGTAATCAAATTACAAATTTTTTTTTTTTTTATAACAGAATGTAATAAATAAATAAAAGTTAAAAAAAATATATATGTTCCCATAAAATTTGTTACAAGAGGGCATTACAACATTATTATTATTTTATTAAAGACCTAGATCTAACTTATAATTTCTGAGCATGGTCATTACCATTCAATATTAGAAGGTACTTAATCATTAATCAAAACTGAAATAAATTAGATATTTTTTATAAATTATGGAGATTGATCATTTGGAAGGACTAATTTCAGAAACAATGTGTTCCTGTAATGTATAATTAATAAATACTCAGGATTAAGGGATTCAGCTTTCAATATTTTAAACATTTGCCATTATTTATAAAACATATAGTTTATTTATTTACTTGAAAGCTCTTTGCTTAGCAATAATATTAACTTTTAGATTTATACAGTTTCTTTATTTATTTTATGATTTAGGTATCATTGAAAAATAAAAATGCAATGAATAGTATAGAGGCAAGTACAAGAATTTTTGTCAAACGACCAGGAGGTCCAGAAAATGTGAAAAAAAAAAATTCTGAATAAATTACTGTTATAATTTACTTAAATTTGTGCAATAACATAACATTATTAAGAATGTTCACGTAGGCTTCGTCGGTCGTCAGATGTATTTCATCTTCCGGGTTGGACCGAGTCAAATTGTTGTTATTTGCCGAGCTTTCGCACATCATGTGATGGCTTCTTCAGGGCTGAAAAGAGAATTCTCTTTTCAGCCCTAAAGAAGCCATCACATGATATGCGAAAGCTCGGCAAATAACAACAATTCGACTCGGTCCAACCCGGAAGATGAAATGGTAAATACATTATTAAGAATGTGCTAAAACACGAAAAAAAGAAAAAGTATTTTAACTCATCATTCTCTTCTATTCCTCATTTAGAATACCTTAGCACTGAAATCTCCTATGATACAAATATTTTTCTTTATTACCTTGATATATGACAAGAAAAAGCCCTATGATTCTGTTTCTTTTTATTAAAAAATAATTATTTCTGGCAAATTTAGCTATGAAAAAGCTTTTGAGTTGTGCCCCTGCACATCCCTATGCCTGATGGCTTTTTTAGGTTTTTTGTGTTTTTATTTTAGTTTTCTCAACATATAAAAATTTAGTAGAGTGAGATTTGGAGAACCGAGAACACAAGGAACTGGACCACTGGGAAATTGCACCACTTTGTAAATTCACTTGATTTGAATTGGAACTTGTACATTAAAATTTGATACAATTCAATTAATTTACTTGTTCTTTTTCAGAAACAAGCCAATCAGAAATCATGGAAAATATGGTTTGCATTCGTCTTCAGTCGAAACACAGACAAAGGATTCTCTGAGCTACTATTTTCTTTTTAAGTTTCTTGATCTTAAGATCAGATATTTTTATTTTGGTCTGGTTCATTATTACTGAAATTGTTAATATGACTCCCTCATCGTGACAATTAGATTACACTTGTTAGCAATCACTCAAAACCTAGCTTAATTAATGAAACAATTATTAAAATAAAATAAAAAATATTATTTTAAAATAAAATAATTTAATTTATCATTAATAAATAAAAGGTAAATCAAAATTTTTCTACTTACCGATTTTGGGAAAAGGCACAAATGAAGGCGTTTTAGCATTTCCTTAATATGATCATCATTTCTCAATCTAGTAGAAGCTGCTTTAGTTTTCTCCCCACTGTCATCTGATTAAAAATAATAATATTTTTTTTTCTTTATTATAACATTTTGGCACGGTTAATGGAAATTCTAAACAATAATACCCAATCCTCTATATTCTTCATTAAAATTGTTTTTCTATCTTTCCTTTAATAAACATACTTTCATTATATTAACTTACTATGCAAATTGATGCCTTAGAGCATCACTAAATTTCCGCTTCTTTGGAGGTTAATTGGGCCCCTACAAATGATAGATCCTGCAATGCTGCCTTTTTATTTATCTATAGTGTTAGCTTCCCTTTTAACCACTGAGGGTCATGGAGGAAAGGGGTATCCATAGGTAGCCACCCAATTCAAAACATCCATGGCTCAGAACAAGCTTTTATTTATAAATAAAAGATTCACCTGGGCATGTCTATAGTCTATTTCAAGTCAAGAGGGTAATATGTATTTGATGATTTAGAGAATGATTTGACACAAACATAAATAAATATTAATTACAAATGCTAATAACTGCAAATAAAATAAAATGACTGTGAAAAGGCATCTAGTTATATTCTATCATACCAATTCTCCAACAATAAGATAATAGTTTCTAAACAGTAGATAGGAGCATTGTTGAATTTAGTTTATAGATAAGTTAAGACAAAAGAAGATAACATATGATTATAGATTTTTTGTACTATTCCCACATTGTATTATATATTTTTACTAAAATGCAATGAAGAATGAATAAAAAGTATGGTCCTTAGGCTGTAAATTCACAGAGAATTTTTCATTAACACGTTTACAGTACATTTCTCTAGATCCAGTCGTCAAATGAATTAGAAATGAACTACATAATAATCCGTTTTCTTTTAAAATGTTGCAAGTGGTTATGAATCTCATCTGCTTTCCCAAACTCCTCTTTGACATTCTTTTTACATAAGAGTAATATAATCAATGTTCATTAGGTAGAATAGTATGTTTATTTAAAGAAATCTAAATGTATATCAGAATATGTGAGGCAATATATGCAATTTATCATCAGACATCAATATCATAAATATATATCTATTTTATCAAAAGAGTAAAACTACCAGGACATATTTTCATGGTCTTCTCTTATCAGTGGATTGATTTAACTCCTTTGAAGAAGTGGATTGCTCATAGACATATATTACATTACTTAAGGAAATCAAGTTAAATAAGACAATGGAAAAAAAGAAGATAAGCTATCGATGGATAGCTTATACCTTTCTTTATGTAATTTGATGTATTTCGTTAATTATGATAGATCTTGCTTCAAGCTTTGATATTCAAAAGTAATATTTTTTTAATATATCTTTTAATAGAAGTATATTAATGAAATTAAAATAAAAACTAAATTTTATCCAACCTGTAAGATAAGAATAAAATGCTCGTAGACCATAAGTCTGAAGAAGTTCAAGAGAATGTGCTAGGGACATACAAACTGTAAAATCAGATATAAGGCTTCCTATCATAGCAGGTGGAACTCCTCGAGGTGGATTAGCTCTAAACTTCTCACATGCTTTCAATACCTGAAAATAGTATAAAAAAATTCTGATGTAGGTAATATTACTTAGAGTAGTTATTTTTTTAAGGACCAGGCATGTTGATAAATACGAAATTATATAATATAAAAAGAAAATAAGATGTTTTCACTAAAACTGGTTCCTTAGGTTCACTATTCCACAGGTTATATAAAACTACTACCATATAAACATTTATGAAAGTTATATTTAATTTATTTATTATTAATAAGACAAATTAAGTTTTAAGAGGAATAAACAGATAAGCTTGTGTCTAATTTGAATTTCAAAATATAGAAAATTTAGATGTGCAAAGTATTGAATAAGTGAGGTGTCTAGATAAATATTAACAATATTTTAAATAACCATGGCTATATTAATAGAATTGCTCTCATTTAAAGTATGAGTTACTTTTTTTATTAATTAATTTTTTGAACTACCTAGTTTAATAATAAAGTTCTCTTTCATTTTTAATTTTTCTTTTTTCAATATATTTTCCAGACAACCTTTCCAAATTTCAGTAATTTCATTTTCTAAATAAAATTCAATAGTGTTTTTCAGCTATTTTCAGTTTAAACTATAATTTTCTATTTTTTATAGTTTCAGTTAATAAAAGTTTTGGTAGTCTATGGTTGGGTAGTAATAACAATTTACAAATATATTGAAAATGTAGGTTAAGCAGGTATATTGGGTAACAACAAACAATGTTTACCACATTAAATATCTGAGATGAAGTTACCATGGTTAATTTATAAGTCAATGTAATTTCGAGGTATTTATATTTTTACTACTTCTATTTCATTCCCGGCTAGATTTTACCTTTCTGATTTTTTCTTCTCCATTCATCCTTAAAAATCATAACTTTTGATTTTTCTAAATTTAATGTAAGATTCCTGTCCTGACATACTTTTCCAAGTCCCTCATCATTATTTGTAGTGTTTGTGCTAACAGCTAACAGCCACCAGTATAATGTCATCAGCATACAGAAGGACCTTTTTTCTTATTCCAGATAATGATATGCCACCACATAAAATTGATGAAATATCATCAATACACAAACTCAAAACAGTGTATTATATTATATTAGCTAAATTTCAGCTCACTTGTCGTCATGTGTACATATTATCATCCATAAGAATTTTTGCCACAGTAAACGAGGTGTGGCTATTAAATAACGAGACTGATTACACTACAGAAGAACTACGGATGGGACAATTCTGAATGACCAACAGTTGTGCAGCGTAAAGCCTTATTTTTCGTTTGCAGCGCCTTCCATGGTTGTCTAGAAATCAGTCTGGTCTGTAATAGTAGAGCAACAAATTGTCGTGAAATATCACATGAAATTAGGTAAAACCCCTACTGAAACTTATCGTTATCATCCATAAGAATTTTTGTCACAGTATACGAGGTGTGGCTATTAAATATGAGACTGATTCTGAACAACCAACAGTTGGGCATCATAAAGCTTTATCTTTCGATTGCAGCACCTTCCGAGATTGTCTAGAAATAAGTCTGGCCATAACCTTCGAGGTGTTTATTTCGTTTTGTCGAAAAATAAGTGTTATAGTAGAGCAACAAATAGTCATGAAATTTCACATGAATTAGATAAAACCCCAGCTGAAACTTATCGTTTTTTAAAAGAAGTTTATAGCGATAAATGTTTAACATGTGCACGAGTTTTTGAGTGATTAAAGCATTTTCAAGATGACTGAGAAGTCGCACTTCCACATCCAAAACGGATGAAAATATCGAACAGGTCGGTCATCTGGTTTGATTGACACTCGCTTAACAATTCGTGAGATTGTCACACTTTTGATGTCATTACCCGAACTTCGTTGAAAGAGTCATGAAATGTGACGAATTTTGGTTTTTCACTCATAATCCCAAGACAAAACGTCAATCCTTGCATTGTAAGGGTCCAATCTCACTGAAAGGTAAATAAGCTCGAATGAGCAAGTTGAAATTCAAAGCGATGATGATCGTTGTTTTCGACATTCATTGGATTGATTGTGTACCTCCACTGGGTTCTGAAGGTCAAACTATAAATCGACCTTACTACTGTAAGGTGCTTGTGTAATTCCTAGAGTAAGGAAAAAACGAACCGAGTTGTGGAAGAACAAGTCATGTGTTCTCCATCAAGTTAACAAGCCAGTTCACAATGCATTGTCTGTCAAGATGCTTGTACAACATCCCACCTTTAGACCATCTGCCTAATTCGCATGACCTGGCACCATATGACTTTTATCTGTTCCCCAAGGTCAAATCTGCATTAAAAGGAACAATATTTCAGTTGTAGAAGCTGTGAAAGAAAAATTGGCACGCGTCATGCAGGAGCTCAAGAACAGGACTTCAAGCACTGTTTCGAACAATGGAAAATTTGCTTGAAGCACTGTAATGATAGAGGAGGGGAATATATAAAATATTTAACAGCAATAGTCTCATTATTTAATAACCTTTATGGACTCTGACAGATGGTTTAACCATGTAAAAATCTTTGTTGTTTATATATCTTTTAATTTATACTGAAACTTTAAATATTTTTGTAATAAAAATACAAAAGAACTTTATAAGAATAAGAATAAAATGCTCGTAGACCATAAGTCTGAAGAAGTTCAAGAGAATGTGCTAGGGACATACAAACTGTAAAATCAGATATAAGGCTTCCTATCATAGCAGGTGGAACTCCTCGAGGTGGATTAGCTCTAAACTTCTCACATGCTTTCAATACCNAGGTTTTACCTAAACCTAAAAATAATGACAGTAATAATTTTAAAAAAAAATTGAAACTTTTTATTTGGTTTTACAAATAAAATTATATTAATAAATAATAAATATATATATATACACACACACACACATATATACATATAATATAAACTTATATTAATTGATTTACCTGAAATTTGCTTATTGAAGAAATATTATACGAAAGAGCCTTGAAATCTTTTAGTTTCTTTGCATACTTTTCAAAAACCTAAAAAGTGAAAAAAAAAAAATTTCTTTGAATAATACTACACAAATCTAATTTTAACTAATCTAAGTGCCATAAATTTGAAGGGCAGAAATGGGATGAAAATAGTGTAATTTTGGCACTTATCCTACTTCACTGCATATACGAGCTATATGCATGACATAAATTTAACTTAGATTATAACATAAAAGATATGTTCAAATTTACTTTAAAAAATTTTTATACATAAAAATAATATAAAGAAAACTCCTGGTTATAGAGGATTATAGCTAAAATCCTAATTATCATTAGGTGTCCCACAAAAATAAATTTTACAAAAATTCAACAAAACAAAGAGTAAAGGAGAGCAAAATGAAAGTGAAGACGAGTCCAGTGCGGAGGTCAGATGTCACACAAAATAGCCTTGCAGCATGCCGAAGGACTACTGCAGACCCAGTAAGGAGTAAAATGACATTAAATTTGCAGAAAAACTGGTGTTAAGAAAAGTAAAGTCAAGAATCAAGGAAAAGTAAAAAATATGTTTGTTTTTTGTAGCTAGAAAAAAAAAAAAAAATACTGTTTAATAAAAATGAATTGTAATGTATGATACACAGTTTACATTTGTATAGAACTTGTTTTTTGCTTTTTGTAAGTAACACTTTTTTAATTAGATTGAATGTAACTATGTATGGCACTGCAAATATTTTCACTGTTTGAGCACTGCTACACCTAATTTACAATAAAATCAAATTTTTAAGCAAAACAATTTTTAGACCCATGGCACCAAATCCCATGGATAATTAGGAGCTTACTGTAAAAGAAAATATAGAATGAATAATTTTAATATAAATACTCTATAAAACACAAAATTCCTCTCATTACCACATTACCTTAAAATCTTCTTTTTGTTTTTGTATTTGCTATACTTAAGCAAGCTAATACTTAGTTTAACTAATCATTATAGACAAAGTAAACAATATATATATATATATATATATATAAATTTTTGGGGCTAGTAGGTAGAATATATTGAAAATTGCAGAAAATGTTGTAAACAGTTTCAAAAAATTCTGGTTAATGACTAAGTTGCAGACCATCCTGAGGAAGACCTGTCATATTATAACTCAAATAACAATAGAGATATTAGGATTATAAATGTTGGTCATCTCCTTAAACCCCATTTTTCTCATTCAGTTTCAATAAAAAAATGAATTCCTTCAAGGATATGCGATAAAAATACCAAATTGAATTATATATTTAAAAAATTAGAGGTCCCTCTAAACATTCAAAATTCTCAAATATCTTCTATAATATATATTTAAAAAAAAATAATACTTTAGAATTACATTTTACATTATAATGCAAATAACAAACAAACAATAACAAAGATATTACGATTTTAAATTTTTGTCCTCCCCCTCCCCGCTCTAATTTTAGCCATCAACGAACTCATTCAGCAGTTTACAAAAAGAAGCTTATATTACATATTATGAACTATGTTTTCCTACAATGTAAAATTGGTAAAGATGTATGAATAAAAAACCCATATGTATATATTAACATTTAGTTTATTGATTTACCTGACATTGTAAAAGTAGAATTCTATAACTTGAAAACTCACCCTTATGTGCCCAATCCCTTAAGATAAAGGGACATAAGGGTGAGTTTTCATTAAGAACTTAAGAACTCCTGTTCTCAGTGTGCAGAGGATCGGATCAGCGTGGAGTGGATTTTATTACCAAATAAAAAAAATTAGTGAGTATTTAAATCACAATAATATATATACACCTGAAGTAGGTCTTCTTTAACTCGAAGTATATTTCCTGATAATTCAACTACAATAGGATTAATATCTCGTGAGTGAGTGAAAGGAGCTACATCAAGTGACTCTTCACTTCTCATTTCTAATGCGGCTATATGGAGATTCTGTACAACCTAAAATGAGCAAAATAAGATTTAAAAATAATTTAAGAATTAAAGACTTAGCTAAATTAGTTAAGGCAAAAGTAAAAAAAAAAAGCAAACTTACTCTAATCAAAAATAAGGCCTATTATATATTAAACTTTATAGTTTAACACCTGTAGATGGCCTGGTAGAAAATATTTTCTACATTTTGCTAAATTTTAACATTTAAAGTGGGATGACCAAGTAAGAGTCCCAAGCACGACCCTAAGGATTCCAGTCCTGTGCAATACAAGCTTTTATAAAGAAATAAAGCTTGTTCACGTAGGCTTCCACAGTCATTAGACGTATGTAAAGTATTTCCGGGTTGGACCGTATAAAGTTTTTGATGGTTGCCGAGCTTTCGCACATCCTGTGATGGCTTCTTCAGGGCTGAATAGAGAATGAACTCAGGATGTGCGAAAGCTCGGCAACCATCAAAAACTTTACACGGTCCAACCCAGAAAAAACTTTACTTACAGAAATAAAGCTTGCCAAGTGCCAAGTGTTTTTAAGAATAGAGTGTATACCTCCAGATAGCCTCATGACACCAAGTGGTTAAATAGGAGGGAAAAAAAATCTTCAAAGTTCTAAAATTTTGAATCTGGATCGCACAAATTTTGTTACAGATTAATAATAAACCACAACAAAATAATTTTTGAAGGTGCTAATGTTGATTGTCATTATGGTTTCTTTCTGTGTGAATAGTTTCTGACATGGCAATGGTATAATGACAATGGTTTCTTTCTATGAATAAGAGCATCTTAACTAACTCCATAGGTTTGTTAAATTGATAGTTTGAACTTTCGAGAAATGGTTCAAGGCTTTGTTAAATGTCTGTGATAATGGATAAGGAAAGCTGCTTGAGTGGTAAGCAACACTTGTTAAAAATTAGTTATCTTTTTTGGGCCCATGGTCGGAGACTTGGTTGTGAAGAACTATTATACTTTTTAGTAGAAAATTGAACTTAAGTTAATCCTAGATTCAATTCTTATTGCCATGTTTATCAAGTGTCAGGCATTGCACAATATAGACAAGTATTTTTTTCCCTCAAAAAATCTGAATATCTTCTATTGTCAACTAACTAACCCCTAAACTTAGTTTTGAAATGCCACCCTCATGAAATCTTTGAATAAATATGAATTTATTCAAGTAAGCTTTCATTAACAAAAAGTAAAACCTGATACATAGGCACACTTTCATAAGATTCATGAACTAGACAAATGTACTAAGTATATTTCATAAAATTCAAATAATAATTTTCAATAAATTCTTAACCCTATTATAATAACATGTGAGAATGGTCGGGGTTTCGGCCAGGAAGAAAAAAATATACACCAAAATTTGGAGTAATATTTTTATTTATGCCAACGTTTCGGCTTAGCTAGTAAGCCATCATCAGGGCTAAAAAGACAATACACACAAATAACAGTAATGCATAAAAATTGAAATATCTGTACAACAAGAAAGAAGGATATGTAAGAATATTAACTATGGTTAGGAATAAAACATATTACAAAATGATATGTACCAATGGCGTTGAGTGGAGAAATCTCCCCAGGGTGATTGTTCACATTGTAAACTGCAGAAAACAACTGAAAAGTGAAACCACAGTCACAGGGAGGAGTGGGGTAAGTCGGTACATCACTTTTCAGTTGTTTTCTGCAGTTTACAATGTGAACAACCACCCTGGGGAGATTTCTCCACTCAACGCCATTGGTACATATCATTTTGTAATATGTTTTATTCCTAACCATAGTTAATATTCTTACATATCCTTCTTTCTTGTTGTACAGATATTTCAATTTTTATGCATTACTGTTATTTGTGTGTATTGTCTTTTTAGCCCTGATGATGGCTTACTAGCTAAGCCGAAACGTTGGCATAAATAAAAATATTACTCCAAATTTTGGTGTATATTTTTTTCTTCCTGGCTGAAACCCCGACCATTCTCACATGATATTCGAGACGGCCAACTAACCATCAACCATGCCTATTATAATAATGTGAAGAAATGTCTCCTGTACACAAACCTGTTGGACGGCATTTACATCACTCCCAGGAGTTGCTGAAAGACCAAGAATTCGAAAAACTGCATCACTTTCTGATAATATTTTAAGAACCTGAAATAAAATGAAATTATTTTCAAAGATCATGACAATTTTAAGACATATAATTTTAAAAATTGTGGCTGCTAGAGAATGTACAGACAAAATATGCTAGTAAGCACACACAAAATTTTGAATGGGGCATATTTTTAGCTTCACTTATACAGGATCGCGGCAAATATTGAATGAAATTTTTCAAAAGTCATGTCATAGTACCAACTTGCAAAGCTTGAATTTCTCTAAAATAGAAAACAGTATAAGACTAGTTTTATTCCTTTGTAGAAATAATTTTAGTTTTCAAATATAGTAAAAACAACAGTAGATAATTTGAAGATGAGAAGGATATAATTCACCAGGGGTTGTATGTGTACATTAATGGTTGAGGTTTGTCCTGATAGCTGTTAAGAGAAAAAGCAGCCTTGTATGGGAAAATTTACAAGAATTTATCTAAATAAAATTCTTAACAGTAAAATAAAATTATTTTCTTTTCTATATTATATATAATCAAGCATCGAAGCATAAATGTGTATATTATTGAATTAAAATTAAAGATTAAAATTTTGTTAGGTATATTTCCAATCTGATTCTAAATAATAAGACTGAGTTTCATAGAATTGACATTTTAGTAATTCCCCATTCTTATTTGCCCAATTTTTCACAATAATGACCTCAGCTTTAAATTTTTACATTTAAAAGCTATATATAAAATTTGATTAAGAACAACAACAAATTGCAGCTTCTAGGGAAGCTTCTTTCGTAAAATAAAAAATAAGGGTTCAAGCACTAACTGCTAATCCTGATTGTTCAATTATGCTTTATAACTCTTAAAATGTTTCTTTCATTAATAAAAAAATATATTTTGAGCTTCATTACTCTAAAATAAATAATTATTCATCTTTAATCTGAAGATATACCAATACAATGTATAATAATATTTTTGAATGAAAGTAGTTCATGTTTTAGATTGATATAAAGGAAAAATACATTTATCTAACTAAAACTAAATATTATACCCACTGCTTTGAAAAATGTTTGTATGACAAAAATGATAGTTACAAATGTTTGTGGGTGTGTGTGAATATAGCCTTTAAATGATAAAAACATAAAGTTAAGGCTGTTATGGTTGATGGTTAGTTGGCCGTCTCGAATATCATGTGAGAATGGTCGGGGTTTCGGCCAGGAAGAAAAAATATACACCAAAATTTGGAGTAATATTTTTATTTATGCCAACGTTTCGGCTTACCTAGTAAGCCATCATCAGGGCTGTTGAGTGTGGTGAGTCTTGTGAAATTACGCCATGGTGAGTGTGAGAGATGAGTGGAGATGTGGACTGGCAGGTGTTTGTTGTACTGGACGATCTTTCTTGAGGTGTAACATTTGGGCTTCTGATAGAGGGGGTGAGCAGGGTCCTGTGAATCTGGGAGCGAGTGAAGGGTCTGCGGTGTAGTGAAGAGTGTGTATTGGTGTTTGAAGCACCCCGTTGATTATGTTGAGTAGACATGGTTGATGGTTAGTTGGCCGTCTCGAATATCATGTGAGAATGGTCGGGGTTTCGGCCAGGAAGAAAAAATATACACCAAAATTTGGAGTAATATTTTTATTTATGCCAACGTTTCGGCTTACCTAGTAAGCCATCATCAGGGCTAAAAAGACAATACACACAAATAACAGTAATGCATAAAAATTGAAATATCTGTACAACAAGAAAAAAGGATATGTAAGAA
>KZ807135.1:528985-549699 GCA_000696205.2 Oncopeltus fasciatus
TATATATTCTGCATTATATTTTAATTTGCACTTTATTATATTCTTTTAATTTATTATTGTATTTAATTATATTCCTTTTGCACAAGTATAAAACCAATCTTACACCTTATTTTTTAATTCACAGATATCTCAATGCAACTTTCATGTACTTATTGTATTATAAACCACTAAAGAATTATATTCTTCTGCATTCTAAAAACTAACAAGCATTAAAGACACAGGATAGCCCTTCAGACTAGCTCCTTAATGTTTTGCACAATAAGGAGGTCAGCCTTTAGTTACAGTAAATTAAAACTTCAATTTTAGAACTCGTGCTATAAGGGTTCACCAAGGTGAAAGCGGAAAAAGTGAAGGAAAAAGGAGGACAAAGGAAGATAATTAGAAAGTATGACAATATGGCAGTAGTCTTAAAAATGCAATACCTGTTGGCAAACTGACAAGAGTATTTTTAAAGAGAGCAGTTTTAACAATTGATGCCTGATATTGGCGAACTGGGTAGTTAGTTGGATATATATAGTAGGATCCTGCTGATAAATGAAATCCATTGGCTTCAATTCCATTATACAAAATTGTGCCAGTTTTTCCACCAACCCTAAAATAAATAAATAATAATTTATCATTACAGGAATAGTGATTTATTACTTTAAGGAATATAACAATAGTTAAAATATACTTAAATGCATTTAACAAATAAAAAAACAATAACATAAACACAAATGGATAGTTTTTTATGGTAGAGATTATTATTATGTTTTTTTGTTGGGGTTCAATCAAGGTAGATAAAAAAAAAAATTTAAATGTTTTTTAATTTGCCAACACTTTGGCTTAATTGTAAGCCATTTTCAGGGCTATCATGAAGGCGAGTCACCTGGATCCCATTTCATGACTGCTCATAATGATGATTGTGTTACGTCCCCCCTCTCCTTTATGATAACCCTGAAGATTACTTACAATTTAAGCTAAAACATTGGCAGATAATTAAAAAATAAACATTTTTTAAATACCTTGACCAAACCCCAACTTTTTTTCCAAATCATCTACTAATTATATAAATCTTATGGAGCTGTGCCATACAATGAAAATGAATTGGTTCTGATGAGTGTGTCATTACTAACACTACCTTAAATCTTTCAATTGTACACCACACTAAAATAAAATACATCACCTACTTGACCAAATAATAAAAAATATACCCAACCGCAAAAATTTCTATACTAATATATATATTCTATATTACAGACTGACAATTATTTTTTAGAGAAATGTGAGATTTTAAACCAATATTTAACCAATTTTCATAAATCTCAGGACAATTAACTCCCATCATACAGGATAGGAATTGACTAAATTAATTCTTCAATATCATAGATGTATAGAGCTAACATTTATATCTAAGCTTTCAATTTTATATAAATCCCACTCTTAATGTTTCTATATATATAAAATTTGTTAATTGAATATTTAATACAAAATATTCACTTAATATTTGGTGAGATTCATTCATTGAGTTCAAAGAATAATTGATAGTGTTGATCATGAAAATTTTTTAAAATTAAATTTTAGGTTTCAAATAAACCCCTACTCTTGATAACTAAATTAGCTAGTATATTGAACATATTTTTATATAATTATTTTAAAGTTGTACCAATTATTTTTGATATCTGACATTTAACAAATCATTTGGCTAGTGCAACATATTATATTATATATTACCTTGTGATTAAATGATAATTACAGTAGCTGGAAGGTAGGAAAATAAGTAATAAATAGCCTTTCAACTAGCTAGTAAATAATGAATAAAAGAACAAGTTGATCTAAAATTATACAGTAAACATTAATCTATAGTTTCAAAAGTTACACACAATTTATGATTGAATATGGGAGACCACAAATAAGAAGAAAATTTATCTTATATGCCAGAGAGAGCAAATAGTATAAAAGGAAAGACCACAAAATCTGGCTCTATACTAACTAAAAATGAGGAGAGGGAAGAACTAGTTAGCTAGTGTAGTTAGAGTCATAACTATCTTGCTAAATAAGCATTTTTGTAAAAAAAAAAAAAATTATAGAACACTAAAATATTAGATTTTGCACCTGTAAGGTTTAACAAAGTTCTTTGTAATTAAAATAAAAGCCAAGACATAACTATTATAAATGTTGCCTTCCTCTAAACCCTCATCTAATTTAATAATAATAAAAATAGCTATATGAATAAATGTAATAATAAATACTGTGAGCATAAAATGTCATCCTCAGGATTGTCATCTCCTTTTCTCTGTTCAATTCTTTCCAATTCATCAGATCGCCTAAAATAAATAAATGAATTATAAACCGAAACCAACAAATCTTTGATTGAAAAAAAATATGACACTAGAAAATGAACCTTATACTCTCTTCTTTAAAAGTTAAATCATGTACATTATTTTCGTTGATTTCTTCTACAAAAGATTTGGACATTTGATTCTTTAAAAATTATTTTAGATAGTACAACATTTGAAATAAATTTCTTTCGAAATTATATTTTATTGAAGAAAATAAGTTGTCAACAAGGATATTTATTATTGAAACCTCCTACAAAATAACATTTTTAAATATTCAAGGCCTTTCATATATTTTTATACAGATTAAATTATATTACCGTAAAAATATTTATTTATACATTTTAATTTTCATAAATCACAAAATTTATATTAATTCTTGAAAGTATAGACAAATATTATTTTTAATACGCTCTAGGAATAATTTGACAGAGAATTACACTCATGCCTTGCAGATCTAGTTATTAGACAGCCATTTACTTTTGTGGGACGCCGTTCTGAATTGAGCGTTTTCCAGCTTATTGTCTACTTGCAATAGATTGTACCACCTTAGATTGCGTAGCTTTCTGTACTTTTACAGAGGTACACATTTTCCGTACATTCATGTTTAATATTTTTCTTACAAAACTATATTGTCATTGCCTTGCCATATTCTATCCCGATATTGAAATTTATTGTTGTCGGTTTAGGAGGACTGATTATTTTATTACCATAAATAATTTTGAGTGTTGCTATTGTACGGTGTTCATTATTTTTTCTCTTTATGCAGTGAGAATTGTTTCAAGTTCTGAAGCTTTGTAGCTTCCAGTCAATGTAGTTTTAACTTTTCTTTTAGTTTTATCATATCAGTCATATTTCTTGTACAGGACCATTTATAACAATTGAAGCTTTTCACTTGGCAAATGCTTCCGCTTTTAGCAGTAGATATATTTAACTTTTAGTATCATCTACTGTTTTTTTTTTCTTTCTAGAATTATGAGTTTTAATGCAATTTTTATTACATTTGAGAATTAAAAAAAAAAAAAAAAAGACTAGTTCTTTGGATGGTTTTAGGTTTTTTATTATTATTTCATATTAAATTTGTTTTCAACCCTACTAATTGTTTCTTATATTTTGAACTAAAGAGTGAGGGACTGACTTATGGGGAAGGAATACAGAAATTTTATTGGATTTTAACATTTTAATGTGAAACTTCTAATTGGACCTTTTTTCACAATTTTTAATTCTTGGGTGGGCTTACAATTCAAGACTAATCTGTAATTCTATTTTCCGATCTATCCATCTATTATTCGATGTTTAGAATGGATGTCAAAGTTTTCCATTTTAATGGGTGTCATTAGTTTTGCTTTCCTCACTTTTTATTTATTTATTTTATTTTTTTGGTGGTACTCGATTTCGTAGTGTGCAGAAATTATATAAGGAAAATAATCTGATTACATTTGATTGTTATTTTTGTAACCTTTTTTAATCTTAAGGTCTTCATTTATGCAGTCAACTTTTGAATATTACTATAATTTAATTATTTCACTCTAAACTAGATTTAGTTTTACATTTTATATATAATAGGTATGTTACCATGTTATGCAATGGCTTTTAGCAGGTTTATTTGTGTTTCTGTGAGCATGTAACACATACATTGCATTCGAATAATTCTTATAATTTTTATTTTTGAAACAAAATTGTATTCATTTTTTCAACATGAAATAACATTCCATAGAAATAAATACATGTTATAATAACTAAATGGAATTAATTAATATTAATTTACAATTTCCCAACTTAGTAAATATATTTTAAACTAAATTCAAGTGTTTCCAAACAATTTATTTATAGTATTTAATTGAATCTTTTGGCATTTTTACTGCAAGTAATCTTATTAACATTGATTATGATCCTTTCAGTCTCTGATCAATTTTGACAAAGTTTTCTGATTAGTTAAAATTTATTCACTCCTGGAAGAAATTAGTATTAGTATTTTTAAATACTTAAATGCTCACAGTTCTATGATGAAGAGTTGATGATAACATTTGTTAAGTATTTTATATTATATATTAACAAATATCTGTTCTCTATTTATAGCTATCGCACTTTTTTTATTATTATGTACTTTTGAACAAGTTCCCGCTCTCTGCATTAATAGTCCCATCTTATTTCCAGTCCAAACCCTGATGAATATCATGCAACTTTAATTTATTTTTGTCAGCCATTAAAGCTTTTTCCAAAATCTGTCCTGTCATATATTTTGAAGTTCAGTGTGGAAACTAGTATTTTTATTATTTTTCCCTTTACCTTTCTTAAAGAGTTATTTTATTTTCACTTCTTCTTTATAGTCTTGTTTACAGCCATTATCTTGCTGAAATATCAAAGGTTCTTTTAGGTTCAAAATGTCAGAACTTGTCATTAAGTTATTTTGCTGTATAGCAGTCAGTAGTCATAATCTCACCAACAAAATATAATTTCCCAACAACAGAAAACAACTTGTAGCCTCAAACCAAAACTGTCCCTCCTCCAAGTTTTAATATTTATGTCCTCCTCCCAAGCAGGAATATTTATTGTTTATACTAATTATTCTTCACTTATTTTCAACCCATCTGAACTGATACTGTTGAATTAAACTCTTCACTAAAAATAACTTTGTCAAAGCCTAATGTCAGTTGTTTGTACTCAGTCGATTTATTAAATTAATTTTTTTATTAATAGCAACTCTCCTATATAATTGACTCTCATACAGAACATTTCTTTTAGTTTTATGATTAACTGAAATCAGTTACAGTGGTATTTTGGACTGTGCTTTGAATGTGTTTTTGGATATCTTTAAGTTTTTTAAAATCTTTTCTCTCTGAGTAAATATTGGAGACTGCCTTTTTCTTCGTAGATTATGAACATCACCTATATCCCAATATTTTTATGATACTTCTAACCTACAATAAAGATACTTCTCGGGGCGTCAAGGAAGCTCAGAGGATCCGTTCATCTTTTGCAATCTTGATACTGCTGGTTGAAATCCTTCCCAGGGCAAGCTTCAATCTACAAATAAAAGTTTGTCCTGAGCCATGGATTTTTAGAATGAGATGGCAACCTGTAGTCACTTCCTCCCTGACCCTAAGTGGTTAAAAGGGTGGGAGACTAACAATAAAAAAAACTTGGCATTTAAGTGGACTCTGATGCTCTTATATGTTATTAATCCTTACTTTCAGGGTAAAATAATTTCTTTCCTTTCATTGATAGAAATCAATTCTTTCTTTAGACTTATGGGTCAGTTCGGAAAGCAATACACTGGTATACTCAAACTGAGAATTGCAAATTAGAGAAATCTTATGTATAAACATAAGATTTCTCTAATTTTCAACCATTAGTTTGAACCGATGGTAAATGATAACATTTACCATCGGTTCAAACTAATGGTATATCATATAATTTTTTTTCTAAAATGTGTGAATAAGAATAAAGCAAATCCTATCAAAATTGCTGCTCTTATAATTAAAAAAAAAAATGTTTTTTGTATTTCATTGATCTTGTAGATATTTTGGAATATTCCTGAATGGGAAAATAACGAACTTTATTACAATTAGCCTGTGGTTACAACAAAACATGCCAGAGTCTAACTGCATAGTTGAGCTGTTCCATTAAATGAAAATTGGTTTTTGTTTTCTTGTTTCTAAATTATTTGAATCTAATCTGTTTCCACTGATTTTACTCTTCCTAACTAATTACTATCTGTACTTAAATTTTTTATATCATTCATTTCTTTTGTGCATTTATGTTCACATTTTCTACATTCCCTTGTTTCTACTACTCCCCCTCGAAATATATTTTCCAGGTGGGCTGTGGGACCCCTCCCCCTCTTCCTGATGTATGTAAAGTTTGATGAACTCAAATTAATTAATTACATACTACATACTTGATTTTTATAAGTCTTGAGGTAGGAGATAAGTTTAATAATACTGTTCAATAAAGCATGAAATAACTAAAATGAAACTAATTCTTTTTGTTTTATTGTAACAATAGTGAATCATATTCCAATATTTTTTATTTAGAAACATGTGACTTGAAGCTATCTACACCAGAATATTTTATTTATTTATTTATTGAAAGTTTTTCTTCATTTCATATTAGGCATATATAATTAATAACAAGAAACCTGATTTTTATATTCTCTTATTCTACTGAAAGCTTTTGTTTTTATGACTTAGAATGATATAACTATAGGAATCATTAGTCAGCCAGAATCTGACATCACTGTTTACTCAGATCTCTAAAACCTATGTAGAAAGTAAAAGAGCAAAATTAGTAAATGTTTGATCCCTTTATTATAATAAAAAATATTTTATAGAAGGTCCAAAATCTGGCTGTGAATATGTCTTTTAATTAAACAATGAATTGCATAGGCAATGAATGGTTGCTCAGTGGGGTGGGGAGGGATTATTGATTTCAGCAATAACTAGATCAAAAATGGCTAATCATTTAAAGAAAAAAGAGGCTATAAATGTTCTCTAAAAGTTTGATAACATTGAAAATGCAATTTCATCTGAAAGAAAATTCTAGGGAGGAAGTTAATGTATAAGTAAAATTTTTTGTTTAGGAACATTTTAAAATTTGGTTGTCAGAGTTCCTTAAATTCATAAACTTAGAATAAATATTATATTAAATATTTATAATAATAGANCAACGGACACTAAGTATAAATAAATATTTAATTAATATGTAATTAAAAATTATATTTCTGTTGCATGCTTCACAACTTTTATTTTAATTTAATGAAACACACCAAATATAAATGTTATATAAAGATTTTACATGTTGAATCATAAATAATAAGTTTGTATGTATTTGTTGTGTATGTGTTTAAAGAAAATTTTACATTATTGATTTTGGGGCCAGAATATTTGTTTTTCAAAACCAAAATTGTTTTGTGCTATTGGTTAAGAGAAGTTGTTCATGGGAAAGAAAAGGAATTAATTATATTTGTTTATCTGGAGCCTCACAGCTTCAAATTTGATTAATATTTTTCAGGCTAATGTGGCTAGATTATTTAATTTCAGCCATGAAGTTACTGGAATTTTAAAAGAATGTTTGAAATTTTAAGAAAATGTATTTAATTATGCATAATTTTTAATGAATAAAATGTCACATATGTTTAAATAGGTGTTCTCTAAAATGTTCTGCTAATGAGTAAAAGGTGATTTTTAGCCTGAAATTTAATGATTAAATTACATTTATAAATTAATTAATTAAAAAATNTACTAGGGACCCTTGACTTTACTCTGAGAGATTAGAGATCCTTACAAATGGAGCTTTTTTTGACTGTGGAGATTATTAGTAGTGAATTTTAGTTGGGCTTCGGTTAATTTTTTATTATCTGCCAACGTTCGGCTAATTTCAGCCTAGATCGAATGTCATGAACATTTTATCTACGTTCAATTTAGAACGTAGATAAAATGTTCATGACATTTGATCTAAAGGTGAGACGCCTTCATGGTAGCCCTGAAGATGGCTTACAATGAAATGTAAGTCGAAACGTCGGCGTATAATAAAAAATACACATGTTTCAAGAATTTAATTTTTTTTTTTTTTTTTTTTTCATCTGTATACTTATATTTGTTTGAGTTTCCTTGAAACTTAAATTTTAATTATGATACAATCAGATTGGGGTTATTCTATATTACTATTCAAATAATTGCAAGTGATCGTATAATGTGGAATGTGTCACTTTAAATGGCATTTCATAATTAATAATTTTCATTTTAATACGTTTTGCTGATGAAAATGTTGATTGGAAAATATATTTTATAAGGGAAGGATTCTCTATGAGATTTTAATTTTGATTAGGAATACTTAAACTATTAAATATTTGAAACTATTAGGTTAAATTGATATTAGGTGAAATCAATGGCCTCTTAAAGTATATTATTGATTTATACTAATTTAACTAGATTGAAAAACAATAAAATTACTCTTAAATATATTTTATTGGATGAAGAAAACAAGAATATATTTACTTATTTATGTGTTATTAGAAAGATGAAGAAATTTTCAGGAGACAGTTTTTGATAAATAACTAAATTCTTGATATATGAACTACAAATTTGTTTATAGCTTTTATATCAATGACAAGCCATTATTTATACTTAAAAACTATGTTGTGGAAATGGGTGTTACAATAAAGCTTACTTGAACCATTGGAATTATGGAAAATTATTACAAAAATTATTATTATTACAGTTAGCAAAATTGGATTATGCTTGGGCTTATGTAATGAAAAAACTTGCAGAATAATTTAACAGAAATAAATATTTTTGTAATAGTAATTATAATACCCTAGTGGACTGTGTAAAAATTTAAAATAGTAAACTTATTTCATGTTCTTCCATATCTTATTGACTACACTGGGGGACAATTTGAAACTCAGTTTCTGATTTTTTTTTTTTTTAAGCTGTTTTCTATAGAATTAGGCATGCTGGTTTCAAAACTGTTTTTAGTTTTCTTCTATCACGTCACGTTTGGTTTCTATGTGGGTGGGGCGCATGCTGGTCTAGATCTGCCTGTTTAGTTACTCTGTTATACTGTGGTGAAACGTTGTGTGTCAGTAAGCAGTATTTAGTATTTCGTTATGGAAGTGTACAGAACTACATAGTGTGTTAGAACTGAAACATTTCCTTATGTCTACCTCTGCTCCTAAACCTCGATAGCCCTGATTTGTTTTGTTATATATGTGGCAGTTTTATCATTCCCAATCAAAGGACAAACATCAGTACATTTAAAGGGTTATTATTATTTCTACCACCAATGAATATAGAACTCTCATACCTTATATTCTCCGTCTTCATTGGTTTCTGTACACCATCTCCCGTTGGCGAGCTCTTTCGGACATTGTCCATCTTCTGGCCGAATACATACGTTCACTGTCACGGTCCGTATTCAACTGTGTTTGTATTCTGTGAGTTAGTTGTGTCAGGTAGCTGTAGGGGTCACTTTTGTCGGCGATGAGGTCTGTCGCATGTGCGAGTTATGAGGGTCAGC
Organism: Oncopeltus fasciatus; assembly: GCA_000696205.2. Classification (NCBI taxonomy): domain Eukaryota; kingdom Metazoa; phylum Arthropoda; class Insecta; order Hemiptera; family Lygaeidae; genus Oncopeltus; species Oncopeltus fasciatus. Next base: position 538,324 of record KZ807135.1, read on the forward strand.
GTCCATTATTCCAGGTATAAGTTGAGGTAGGGATTAGTTGTAATCCCCTTTGTTGAGGTGTTCTAAGTGTTCCGAAAGTTTTTGTAAATGTGTTTGTGTTTGCCTATGGATTATGCTGTCTTCTGTCTTTTTGCGTTGTTGTTGGTTTGTGCGTCGTCTGTTCGTTTGCGTTTGTGTGTTCGTTTTAGTAATAATAGCGGTCTAAATATTGTGTCAGATTGTGTGTTGAGTTGTTCGTTAATTATGTTATTGTCAGCTGTCCTTGTTTTGTAGATTTCCACAAACTGACGTGCACATGCAACCAGACATACATAGGACAAACAGGACGAAAACTAAAAACGAGATTTGACGAACACGCACGATCATACAAACGACAAAAACAGGACTCCAACTACGCAAACCACCTACAAGACAACGGACACGACCTAACCGACATAAAAACAACCATGACGTTGCTACACAAACAACAGAAGGGACGGAAGATGGACATATTAGAAAATATGGAAATCTACAAAACAAGGACAGCTGACAATAACATAATTAACGAACAACTCAACACACAATCTGACACAATATTTAGACCGCTATTATTACTAAAACGATTTAAAATGATTTTTATGATTCCTGAGGATATCCTGTAGTTTAAAAAATTAACGTGATTGACTAAATCTGAGGTTATTCTCAGATTCAGACGCCTAGAATTAGTGAAAAAACAGTGTCAGGTCTAACTCAACAAAAAATGTGTTCCCCAGTGCTATTTAAGGAATTAGCTTATTTTGACAGTAAATGTAGCATAATTTGTGAATAATTTTTATTTCATGTCAATTTAAATTGTACAGTTTTTCATTGTTTTTTTATTATTTCAGGTTCATCTTGTGGAGTATTTCTAGCTTTTGAAGCAGACAAATTCGACATGATGAAAGGTACAATAAATTTAAAAAATATACATTTTCCTGTTTGTAGTGGCAAGCATGACTAACAAAATGCGTTTAACTAGTATTCATTTACTATATGTATATTCAAAGTAGACTTAATTTTTCATAATTATTTTAAATGTTTTATTTTTTTTTTAATTATTAGCAAATTTTACAGCCCATTTAAGCAATCATGGGGGTGTAGTTTCTAAGAGTTAACAACTTAATTTTAAACATTAATTATACTGAATATACCTTAACATGTAAATAATCTAAAAGGTTATTTCCACCACCAATGAATATAGAACTATCATACCTTCTATTATCCGTCTTCATTGGTTTCTGCAAACCATCTTTTCTGTTGGCGAGTGCTTTCGGTCATTGTCCATCTTCTTGGCCGAATACAGACAGTGACAGTGAACACATGTATTCGGCCAAGAAGATGGACAATGTCCAAAAGCGCTCGCCAACAGAAGATGGTTTGCAGAAACCAATGAAGACGGATAATAGAAGGTATGATAATACCTTTACATCTTAATAAAGGCTAGTTATACTTTAGACTGCTGTCTACTTATACTTCAACCAGCAGTGCTATTATGTGTCCCTCAAGGAACCCTCTGATTTAGTTTATAATATTTATTGTTAGTTAAAATATAATTCTTCACCCCCTATAATTTTTATTTGCAATTAATAAAAATAGGTTCTAAGAAATTTTTTTCTTAATTTATTGTTCAACTATGTGCATAATTTTACTAATTTTTAGAAATAAAACTTGTTCTTCAGAAAACCTGAAATATTATGTAAAACTAGATTCAATCAATTTTTGGTTGCTAAAACCAAGTATCATAAAATTGATTAAATTTTTATAAATTAAAAATATAGATCCTAATATATTATTTAAAAAGCACTACTATTTCTATTTTACATTATAAATTCAAAATTGATGCCCTTACAGTTAAGAGGGCCTTGCAAAACAGACATCACTTCAATTAAGTTTGTAAAAAATTATACCAAAATTTAGATTTAAATCTAAAAGTTTTGATTACATCTGTAATGATGATCTTCAAATCTCTCTGAAGTTCAAATGATGAAGATATTTAAAAAAAGAAAAAAAACAATATATTTCATACAAAAATTGTCAATACCAGGTTGATTTATGGAGTAACTGATTTGCTGTTATCAGTATTCATTATTCAATCCTTAATTTAATCTTCATAGAAGTATTTGGAAAAGTTAATTGACAAATAGGCTACCTGTGACAACTTAAATTTCATTGAACAGAAGTAATTTTCTGCTTGAATTTTGGAGATTATTTAAGAACGAATCAATTAACATCAACTGCCCATTGTGTCAAGGTACTAGAATGCTGCAGTTTAAAAAGATAAAAAATATTATATAGGATAGAACTTTAGAGATGATGATGAAAGAGTAAAAGTAAAGTGAAAGTACAGTTTTTTTTCTACTCTCGAAAATGTCAATGATGAAACTATTAGGCTGTTATTGCGGTTTTAAACTTATTATTTTGTGATTATCCATCAATGAAAAGCTAAATAATTTTATTGTGAGAATGAGCATTACAATAAAGCTCAGTGTATTTGAACCATTGGAATTGTTTCAAAATAATTAAAATAAGCAAAAGTGGATTATTCTTGAGCTTACCTGAAGTTAAAACTTGGAGGGTATTTTAACAGGTAAGGTAAGAAATATTTCTAGAATAGTACTGGTTAATTAGTTAATCACAATAAACTCTTATTTATGGGTGGCTCTAATTTGTTTTCTCTAATGGGTTGCTCTAATTTAAAATAAAATCACTATTGAAAAGGAATGTGGGTGTGGTGGTGAATAGTGGTTATTTTGATGAAAAATAATTGTTGTTTTGAGTTCAAATAGTGAGTTTTTGACCATAGAGATAATTAGTAGAGAATTTTTGATGGAGTTGGTCAAACCTTGACGGAACCTCTACAAAAATTTTCTACTAATAATTGTTTTGATTTTTCCAGTTTTATAAGTGAACAAATTCTTTTCCAGTATTTTATGGGAAACACATTAGAGCAAGATGTACAATAAACTTCCAGGTCTTTTTTCCAGGAAGAAATATTCCAAATAATTGTGTCAAAGGAGCAAAATTATTTATTAATTAAGACTTTTCAAAAGCAATATAAAGCAAGTGTGAGGATGCAAGGCGGCTAAAATATTGATACTCAAACAAGACAATCAAATTCAAAAGTAAAACTGAGGTGGAGTATAGAATTAAAGATCAGCCTAGACTAAATCTTACCCATCAATAGTATTTCCTCAATATATATTCAAACATGAACCGGTGTGATCTTGAGAGACATCCACAGGGTTATTTTAAGTATAGGTGCCTGACTAGAACTCAAAACTTCTTGTGCCAGATTTTGGTGTAGTGAAGTTTCATCATCAGTAGATGATGACCAATGGTCTGCTATTGTATTCTATACGACTATTGGTCGTTTGCCAATAGCTATGGGACAACATAATTGATTATAGAAGGCAGAAATCTTGGCTTATTGTGTGGTAAAAAAATTACACCACCCATTTTTGTAGGTGAGATTATTTCCAGTATGACAAAGTCCAGAAAAAGATAGTCTAAAGGTAAAATATGTTGTGCTATCCTGAGTGTCAGAAGAAAGACGGTTAAAGTAAAATATGTTTTATTATCTTGAGAAGTGAAAGTGAAAAAAGGCAAAAGTGAAATACGTGTAAAAACTTAGGGACAGGACGTCCTTTCTTATCTTCATTTAAGCCCTGAAGATAGCTTGCAATGAAAGCCAAAATGTTGGCAGATAATCCTTTATTAAAAAATACATTTTTCAAATTTGTGTTTTTTGGATCTACCTTGACCGAACCCCAACTAAAATCATCTAAGAATGAAATAGGTGTAGTTCACTGCTGGCTGGGTCAAATATCAGCTGGGTGATTACAAACCTGCTGTCGTAAACATTCTTGAGGACCTGTATATGCTTGACAGAATTCTATGGCAGAGATATTGGATAAATTTCTTCACAATTTAATCTGTATTATTTAACCTTTTTTTTTTTTTTTTTCTTTTTACTGAATTGTTAAGGAATTAAGCTATTCAGATTGTTCTCATGAATTATATATATTGTGTGTGCATGTGCATGTCTGTCTGTCAGTCAACCCTCTAATAGCCAGGATTTATGTTTTTCTTAATGAAATTAGGCAGGGAGCTTTTAAATGCAAATTGAAATACTAAATTTTTACTTAACATAATATTATGTTTAAAGCAATGGAACTCAACTCAGATATGTTTATTGATAAAATAAATATTTTGTCGTTATACAGTAAAATTGAATAATTAGGAGTAGGTTTTTACCTTTACCATAAAGTTAATCTTTTAGCCTAGGGGTTGAAATTAAAATTTTTTGTAAGAAATTTGTCATATTGCTTTTATATGCAAAATAGTGTTTGTTATTGTGCTAAGTCCAACATATAGAAGTGGAGGTTATCTGAAATGTCAAGATGGAGTAAAAAAAAAATGTTTTGAATATTTGGTGGGCATAATATTTAGTTTAGAGCAATAAAACAACTAAAATTTGTTTTTCATAAAATATTTATTCTTTAATAAAAAGGAGAGTTTTTTTTCTCGTCTTCATGATTGACAGCCCTGAAGATGGCTTACAATGTAAGCCGAAATGTTGGCAGATACTCTTTAAAAAAATACACTTTTTTAAATTTGTATTTTTTGGATCTACCTTGACTGAACCCCAACTAAAGTCATCTAATAATTATTTATTCTATAAGTTTTATGGTTTACACAGCACTGAAAGTTCAAATACAAATATTATTCAAGTGTGGTACTGAGTAATTTTCTTACGCAGCTCTTGCTTGAATAACTATTTCTTAATGAAATTTGGCTTATTGCTTTTAAATATAAAATAGAAGGCTAAATTTGTTATTGAGTGAAATCATACAAATAGTAGAGAAGATTACCTGAAAGGTCATGTTCAAATAAGAACTAATTTTCGATGAACCAGGGGTAATATTTACTTTTGATTTTTGTACTTGACATGAAAAGCTCAAATACTAATATTCATTAACTATTGATTGCTGAGGAATTATCTTAGTTTACATAGTTTCTGCATAATAGACTTTTTATTTTTTTCAGTGTCCTGGCTATAAACTTTTGGGTTTCTTTTATTTATTATTGGGTATATTTTTATTATTATTTAAAAAAGTTCATTCTTTGTTTCACAATAATAAAGTCTTATTCAGGACTTGAATTATCTCTTGATTATTTAGAGAAAAGTGTGTTTACTTTTATATTTTGTATTCATCTGATTGTTATTTACATTATAATTGACTTGTTAAATTGTATTTCACTTAATTTTTTACTCCTTTTCTCCTGATAAGTTGCATCTTGAAAACCTTTTCTTCTATTTTTTCTCCTTTGATCCTATAATCATAAACTTGTTGACTTTTGAGCTTCATATCTACTCAAAGAATAACTTTTTTCATTTTCGCAGAATTTTATTGTATTACTGGAAGCATGATATATACCTCATATCTCTAATCCAAATTGTTGTATATTCCAGTCAAGAACTCTTCTTTGAATTTAATCAACTTTCTTTTGAAAAGCTTGCAACAGATATTAATTCCCTTGACTGCCATCAAAGAAAGATCCAAAAAATACAATTAAAAAAAAAAAAATGTGTATTTTTTAAATTATCTGCCAACGTTTCAGCTTACATTGTAAGCCATCTTCAGGGTTATCATGGAAACCTGTGAGAAAGGACGTCATGTCACCAGCATCACATATTCATGACCTCCAATAGAAGTAGTACAAATTAGACTATTTTATTGATAAATTCAAACTAAGTGGGATATTTAAAAATATAGTTGTATTTCCTATATGATCTCTCTTTTGATGTTGACTTAAAAATTTAGATGATTTCTTAAATTATATATTTCACTATCTTTTTTTATTTTATTTATATTTTTTTTAAATGTATTTTTGTTGAATATTAGCCCTCTTTTCTGTGATAAAACTCCTTTCCTTTGAGTTCCTCAATGGTGGTAAGCTGTGAGCATAAACTAGCCAAAAGCAATGATGTTGATATCAAGCTGGGCAAGGTAGAATGATCAACTTTTTCTATCTCAAAAATTTTTTTCGCACTGCAGTCTGTATTGTCCAACTGAAAAATGAATTTTCCTCTTCCTCTTTTTAATTATCAGTTCCTGGATATCTATATATTGTTTGTGAGTAAAGGCTAACTCAGTCTTTACATGGTTCCGTACCCATTACCAAATTGTGATGCCTCCACTCTTTTTTCTTTTTGTTTTTTTTACTATATCATTGCCCCGCATAATAAAGTTTCATATAACGTCTTTCTAATTTCATTTAATGTCCTAACAATTTTCGGTATTGTGCAATGTTTTTTCCCAAAATTATAATGTTTTAACTACATCCTTCTCATTTTTCGACAACAATTGAATTTTTCCTAGTGGCATTGATTAATTTAAGCAACTAATTTAATAGCAAACATAACTAGTAAATATTACAAAACAGAATTAAATATAATATATTTAATTTTTACATGTTTTTAACAAGATGAAGATAAAAACTGTGTGTACTTTTTTTTAATGTAAATATTTACATTTTAGCTTATCCATAAACTATATAAATCAAAACCAAAGAAGTATCTACAACAGTTAATTATTGTTTTAAATTGATAAAAAATGTTTTTGTCAACAATAACTAACTTGATAGGAGGTGGCCAATAATTTTGTCAGGGAGTGTAAAATTAATAGCAATTTTATTGGAGGGTTGCCTATTTTGAATAAAAAGCGTTCTAAGTTTAGGCATATGCCAGTTTTTTTATTCAAAAACTAATATACTCCAAAAAAAATTTAAAACTCAAACCATAATTATAGAATTTCAAACTTGTCTACTCCTAATTAATTGTATAGCTATGAAGAAGATAATTTTAAATAATTTTCTGGTGGTATTTTATCTCATAATCTGGGTCATTTAAGAAAATTGAACCAACCCATAAACTGATATTGAAAATTTATTCTTTAATATAAATGAATTATTATTATGACGCCTTATTAATATTTTAAAATCAACCTTGCTTAATTTTTTGGTGGAATTTTGTTTAGAAATACATAAATCTCATTATTAAAAAAACAAAAAAAAAAAAAAAAGTTTATTAATAGTTATTTAGTTTGATATGTCAAAACATCAAAGTCTGTCTTGACCATAACCTTTGGAATAATCATAATAAGCTTAAATATTTTGATAAGTTACTTATTCAGAAATGTTATTTAAACTTTTTCTATTAGGATCATTGTATCATATGAGCATGACAAAGGAAGCTACAGAAATTATTTTCTTCTTAGGGTGGGCTGGATTTATTTTAAAAAATCTCAAGTTCATGACATATTTTAATAATTATCTGAAACTTTCACTGATATTTTAATATTATGGTTACATAACTAGTAATTTTTTTAACTTTAAGTCTTTTGTGTATTGTTCAACCACTTTCTTAATAGTTGAATCCCATTGATTCTTAATATACAGTCACTTTTATTTTGTATTCTTGCTGTATTTTATAGGATAAATAGAATTTTTTGTTTTGACATTTGTGATTTATTTAAGTGGTTTTCTGAAAGTCTTTTCTTATATTGTTTCTTTGTTTTGTTTTTTAATGTGTTAAATCAAAATCTACCACCTTTATTCATATCTTGACATGGTCAAACTGCCAGTACCATCATGAGTCCTCTTTCTCTTACGTGTGCTGTTGCAGAAAAATGTTACTTCAATTTTAATATCTCTTTAATTTGTAGAAAGTTCTTCTATTCTTGTTGTAAAGAAGCCTTCACAGGAGTAATACTTTTTTCATACACTTATCAAACTTTGTTAAAACAAAGCCAACAAACTTCTTTTTTTTTTAAACAGTGTAATGTAATTATGTAATGGTTGGAGGTTCATTGGCCGTAGAGTATTATGCTGAAGAAATTAGTCAGGGTTTTGGTCTGAATCAGAAAAGTAAAATACTCCAAAATTGTTGGTTAACTACCTTATTAATTTCTTTTAGTCAGTTCTGCACTGTGAGATGTGACCATAAATCTCTCATGAAGATCTCTCCAGATATCACTATCGCGCCCTGATGATGACTTACAAGTTAAGTCAAAACATTGGCAATAATGAAATACTTACCCGACAATTTTGGAGTATTTTATTTTTTTGATCCTGGTTGAAACATCGGCAATATAAAAATAATTCCCCAACAATTTTAGAATATTTTATTTTTCTGATCCTGGCCAAAATCCTGACTAATTTCTCTAGCCTAATTATATAATGTTCATAAGTCTTTTTCCCTAAAATGGGGCTATAATAAAATTCATGAGGCATTTCTTTCTATGGCAAGAGAGCTACTTCTTCCCTATTGCTCTTACAGTATTTTTGGGCTATAATTGTAATTTTAATTTATTGCAAAATTTATAAATTTCTGAGTCTTGATTTTTATTTTTATTTTTTTTTTAATACAAAATTTAAGTTCTGCAGTTTGATAAATCTCACGTCTAAAAAAAGGCAGTTTCAAAAAACAAATCTTATTAGGAAATACCACTATTCCATCTGAAATTCTATTGTGGAATGACGTATTAAATTATGTAGGATCTACCATTTTGATAATTTATTTTTATCCCCAATTTCATGGTGAAACATCTATATCATCACTTATGTTAAAAAATTGTACTGTGTTCACGACTCTGAGGTGCGAGGCTTTACCTAGTTTACAGGTATGGGTTTTCAAAAATTCCTTTTTGATAATTTAAAAGTCAGTTTATACTAAATCTTAAAAGACTATCATACTAAATAACTACTATGAGAACAAATTATTTTGATATTTCTTTAAGTTCTCATGTTAGATATGGTTAAGTTCTAGGAGTGAAGTGACGAGTCATTTGTTAACACATGTGACTCTAAACATATCCAATATATAACAATATAATGTAATGAAATAAGTTGATTTTCAAATTTTGTTCAGATGTAGTCCACCTTATTCCTAATTATAGGATTATATGTATTTATTAACTCTGTCGTAGATGAAAAATCTAACCTCATTTTATCTGCACTGTCCATTCTAATTTTATAAAATTCTGTGTTCTTGTCAGTTTTTACAATCCCTATTCCTCTTAGCTCTTACTGATTTTTTCCTGTTAGTTTAGTCATATCAGTTGTTTTCTGTCTTGTTAAAAAATGTTTTTGCATCTCTTTTAAATCATCTAAAATTTCTTATCATTTCAGTCTAACAAATTTTTAGCTCTTTTTTCCTTTCATCCAGTAATGACTTTTATGTAATGGACTGAAACATTAAAATTCAGTTAAATTAAATTTCATTAAAATTGTTAATTAACTTTAAATAGAAATTAAAAAAAGAAAAGAAAAAAATAATAGGAGTTTTAATTTCAGCATCATATATTCTTAAAAATGGACCAAAAATTCAAAATTATTTTAAATAATGTTTGGTACCTAAATTAATAGTTCTTATTAAAGTACTAGAATTTGAAAAATACTGATTAAAATTTCACTCTTCTATCTGAATATGCTGTTATAAATTGTTTTTTTTTTTTTTATCATTCAGTCTTTTAAATATTATAGTTTAATATCACTAGGCTAAATTTATTTATTAAGCTTGTTTAAAATAAAGTTTACGTAAACTAAGGCTTCATTTTTTTTTAATTTTTAAAAGCCATGAATGGGTTATGTTTATCAAGGTTAACTGTAGTAATAATGAAAATCCCATTTTCATTAAATTTTAACATTTTAAGATGATACCTTAATATCTCTTTTAACAGACCACATAGGAAAATCAAGCTATTCACTTGATGCAACTAATGCAAAATTTGGCCATTTAGCTTTCTCTTCAAAGAAGAATCCATTTTTGGTTGAACTCAGATGAGGGAAAGGGGAGGGGTTAGAAGATCGACATTTATAATCGTAATTTTTTGTTCGTTATAAGTTTTAAAAAAGTATATGGAACATATTAGGTGTTAAACGTATATTTTAATGTTTATGTTTACATTTTACAAAAAACATTTAAAAGATAAATTTATTAAAGTAACTACGATAGGTGAGCAGTTCCTCCATTCTTCCTTCCCAGCCAGTATAGAGCAATACTTGTCATACCTTTTACACTCTTTGTTCTCTCTGAGTTGTTAATTTTTACTGTTTTACAGACTATACTGAAATTCATCAAATAAAAAACACTTAATGGGAATAATGTTTTTTATTGTTTTGGGGCAAATTCAGTTCACGAGGAGAGGTAAGGTACTTCAGGGAAGGGCACTAATAAAAAAAATACTGATTTTTTCTTAAAATTTGATCAGTTTAAGTTTGAATTGCTTAATTAAAATTCCCTTAATTAGGTTTCAAAAATTGCAATAATTTAAAAAACATATTTCACAATATATCAATAAAGTTAATAGAGGGGAAGTTTCATTGGTCTCACTAGTTTGTGGCCATATGAATTCCATTTCAGTAAACTTTAAGCTGGTAGAGGGGTACATTAGGAGAAGGCATTATCCAATTTTCCTCCTTAGCTATAGATCAGGTTAAGGTGTAAATTTCAAATTAATATTGATATTTCTTATTTATATTATTATATCATATCTGAAATTAACTTCCGTTTATTTTAAATTTGTGGTAAAGTGACAGATATTCCATGTTGAAATGCTTTTTCTTAAATTTTTAGGTATTGAACTACCTTCCCATGTAAAGCTAATTTTAGTGTTTGTTTCTTTATGATGCTGTCACGGCTTAAGATTACACCTTTAATTCGTTCAAGGCTCCAATAATAAGTATTTTATTCCTAAGTTTAAAATACAATTTTTTAAACCTAGAGAGGTGTTTTGAATCTTTAAAAGCTACACATTTTTAAAAATATAAATTAAAAATCCTGCTGACTTACACTCTGGTATATTATTATAATAATTACCACAAAATAGTTAAAATTTTAGTTCATATAATTTTTCAAATAACATGTGCAGCAATCTTTATTCACATAATATTACTAATAGTATTTGCTTGCAAATAAATGTTATTTGATAGAGATATTACTTTTACTGAATAAATGCATTCAATTTATGACAAATTTCGTCCACTTTATCAAAATAAATTTACTATCCTTTATTAATTAACATCATTAAATTTCAGAGCAGTTCTAAGATTGAACAGGCTCTTAAGGAGCTAATCAAAAAGTTTATACAACATGAATTGCTTATAATTAAATAAAGAATTACCTATTGTATTAAAAAAAATAATAATGTCGACTAATCGTAAACAAATAAATATTTCATTTTCTCTATCCTGCTCTCTTTTCAAAGTATTGAATTTCACGGTGAGAAGATAAAGATGAGTTCTTCTTAATGAACACTGTTATTTGGTTCCCTTATTTCTTTGGGGGGGGGGGGG
>KZ807135.1:550169-573934 GCA_000696205.2 Oncopeltus fasciatus
AATAAAAGTAAAGATGAATTTCATCTTTACTTTTATTGTAAATTTTATATTACTAATCGTGTTTCATTTTGTTTTTAACTTTTAAAATAATTTATATGTCTAAAAATTATTTTAAAATCAAAATTCTTTAAAATAAAATAACTAATATTTTATCATTGCATGGATATTATGAAAATAATTTTAAAAATCTGAATTTTAAGCATTTTTTTTTCTTTTAATGAAGCTTTAATTAGTTAGATGCAATATGTTTTAAGAACTAAATATTAAACCAAGTTAGCATTGGCATTTTAATGTTTTTAGGAGATAGGAAGACAAAAGATAAGGATGAAGCTGCTGTATCTTCAACTAATGATTCACAGGCTGAAGAGGAAGAATTCTCAGTTGAAAAAGTTTTAGACAGAAGATTCCGACATGGGAGGGTTGAGTACCTCCTAAAATGGAAAGGGTACTCAGAGTAAGTTTTCATCTAGTTTTTGGAAATATGTAATCTTTTCTTGAAAATTATAACATTTTCATTATGAGTTAATGATATAAACACTGTTTGTAGGACCTTTTAAATTTGTTTTTCCTTCTTTTTTTTTTCTCACTCTATTATATTATTTCAAACATTTCGTGGACAGTCTAATGCTGCTATTTAGCAAATCTTATTAATTTAAGCTTGGCAACATTATTCAAATAAAGATGTCATTTGCAACAAATAAAGAACAAACAAGGAATTCATTTTCCCTATCAATCCGTTATTATTGTTTTCTTACACTTGCTTTTATATATATATATACTTTTATAATTTCTATGGCTTATGACAGCTTTGGCCATGATAAAAATTGCTTTTATAATTTTGTATATTTTAGAAATTCACTGGAGATTTTTCTGGATTCTTTGTTTTTATTGGCTTCATTAACTAGTTGTTACCATGTATTCATGAGGGCACTAGGGATCAGATCCCTAGAGATTGAGTATTTCTGGGTGCTTTATGGATGGTTTCCTCTAGCAGAGTATTCCACTGTTAATTACTTCTAGTGATTACTTGGTCCAAATATTTCATAATATCTTTATGCATGGCCAGGAGCTGTATAAATGAACCAAGATTTCCCTCTGAGATAGTGCGTTTTTCCTGTAGCCAAGATGTTTCTTCATTCTTATTTTGGCCCTGTTTAGTGCTAGGACTTGCTAGGGCTATTGAGCTGACCTCTACTATTTTTTTCCAGGTGTTCTCAATTATAAAATTTTGACTGAAAAAAAAATTAAACCGAGATATTTATTGTTTTTATTTTTATACTGAAATTATAAAGGCCATTTGTATTCATTTCATAAATATATAGGCTGAAAATTAATACTTATGTATTAATTGAGGGCACCCTCAAATTTCAGCACCAAATTCATTATTGAGTGGTGTAGGCTTAGACTAGAGGTTTAGTTTTAGACTCCCAAGTTTAGCAGGTTTTGTCAACAAATAAAATGGTTATTTAAAATCAGTTGGAAATATGTGAACACACGTCCCCAAGAGGTCGAACTGGTGGTGCGCTAGTGTGTGTGTGTGTGTATTGTTTCAAAGTGTAATAATTATTCTTAACAAATCAGAAATAAACATAGATTTTTGAATTTTATTTTAAAAATTAATCAATAGAAATATTATAATTATTAATAGAATTATCTTTCATAAAATTAATTTTGACATTCTTAAAAGTTATGATGAAACATAATGTTGTATTTTTCTTTAAAATTACAACAAAAAGCCTTATGCAGCCTCTTAGGATTATGGGTGAGGCACTATCTCGCTACAAATTAATAAACACACTCCCCTTCCAAACACCTGTGTTACTGAGTAAGCTTATATTACTCAAACTTAACTCTTAACTCAAAGCTTAAGAATTATTTTTTCAAGGTTGACTCGTCGCGAGATTTGTATATCTCCATCATAAGCAAAATTCATTGAGATATTTGGACTTTATTTTTATATAAAATTCACAAAGTTATAGAGAAAATTTCTTAATTAAAATTGATTGCATTTATTTTACAGTATTGTTTGGTATAAAACATAAACATATTTATTTTTATTTTTTTAAGATATTATGATTAAGCTTTTTTACACACCTGATTTTAACTAAATGTGAATTCATTCAAGGGTTGCAAAGAAAAGCCTAAATAGCGAATTAATCATCTGTATTAAAAAATAAGAGGACCCTATTCTTAAAATTACATTCTCAAATATCATTCCTTGATATGCGCTTTTTTTTTTTTTTTTTTTTAATGTTATACATTAAAAATCACATTTTACACCTATTTTGAATTACTTATTATTTTCATGATGTTAATATTAAGCTTTGAACTAGAAAGACCATGAAGGAAGAGTGTGGGGAGCTCTCGCCTATGATTGTCATCTATTCATAAATTTCTTCATTAATAAACAATTTTTTAAAAATATAATAGAACTTAAATGCTAAAAAATTATATTTACACCTGTTATGTCCCCCCTTATTTTTATAGCCAAATAACAACAGAGATATTACAATTATAATTTTTTGGCTTTTATCTTTCCCTTAAAAACTTGGAAAAAAAAAACATTCCTTTTAAAGTTTTCAACGAAAAGCCTTAACACCAATTTGCTTTCTATATTTTAAAAATATAATGTTTTTGACTAACCAAAATAATTTTCTTAATTTTTATGCATCAAATGCAAGGGTGCAAAGGCAGGCTAGATAATCTCTATAGTTCCCCGCTCTTTGCTCGTAGTCTAAACCCCCAAGTAAGACGAATATATCTTCTTATACTCAAAGGAGTTAACATTGTTGGCTATTAATTAGACTCTCATTTTTTCCTGTTTTTTTTAAGTAATGATTTTAGAGCTTAGTCCCAGCTGGGGTAGTAAGATTTTTTTCTGGCTCCCTTGCATTTCTTGTATAGAATTTAATGTGGGATTAAATACCACAACTAAAATAATTATTTTTCTTGATTTTTTTTCTCATAATACTGATAATAAGGAATATGTTAAGATTTTAAATTTTGATCCCTTTCTAAACCCAATGGTCTAGGAGTTGCAAGTAATAAATATGAATAAGTAATTGTCATATGACATTTTAATTCAAAATTGAAACTTTTGTATATAAATGAATAATAAAGTAATACAGAGTGTGGGTTTACTTTTATTTTTCAATTCAATTAATAATTGCATTAGGACAAGAGCCTGAAATAATATCAGAAAAATTATTAATTATATTAAAATATTATTAAACTGTAATATTTTTTCTGATAAACTAAAAATGATTAAAAAATAAAAGAAAATAAGTTAAATTTTAAAGTTTAAAAACTATTTATAAAATATCCAAAAGTCATATTTCTTCTTATCAACAAATTCGAATAAAAATTACTCTAACTTACTAAACTTACTCAAATGCATTATGAGTATATAATAATCTAAATAAATCACTATGCTACAATTATGAAACTCATCATTATGAGTTTAAGCACCAAATGATTTTGATTGTTAGTTGCAAGGATCAGACCGACCATCAAAAGTGAGGGATATTTCAAACTTTTAATTGTCATTTAAGTTAGACTAAACTAACTGTGACATGTTATATTGAAGTAGATAAGATGTCTCAGTTTAAGTTTTCTGTGAATCAATATTATCACTTTTTTTTTCCGGTATTAATGCAATTTAATTTCATAGGAATCACTAAAAATTAATATCAGTGAACTAGAAAATTTAGCTAAATGAGATTATAGGTTTAAATTGAACACCAAGTATGATTAGGGGAGTTTTATGTTCTCAAGGATATAATTTGAATAACATGGAATGCATACTCTGTTAAAATATTCAAAAAATATATTCACTTGATCACTATGCAACACTATCAGTATTTGATTTGGGATTTATTTGAAGCCTAATTGAAATAATTTTTATTTATAACTTAAGTGAACATAATTTTCATTAAAAAGTATTTGGTGAGTAACATTTTCTTGTTAAAGAAGTTTCAATTGCTGAAATCAATTAAAATTATTATTAATTATTGAATCCCATTTAATAGTATTTAAAAATCATACTTCATTATAATTATATTTTATATTTCTTGGTTATTCATAATATTGAAAAAATGGTGGTGGGTTTCCATGTCATTGAAATTTTTAGTACTGATATTCAATTACGATGTTGAGGAATTAAAATAGCTTACTCAGTTCTCTAATGGAAGTTTTGTCTTATTGAATTTATTCCTTTCTTATAAGTTGCTCCTAACTGACTGTTTTGCTGTTAACTAATATGAATTAATTTAGAAAATGATTTAAGTATAAATCTTCCCTGATTGATGGAACCTTTCTAAGAACGATCTACCTTTTCATTTTGGTCTTACTAGAAATCATTGAGAACCAACTTAAGTAAATTTTTTGAATTTTTTTCTACTTAGTTAATTTGATTTATTCAGTTTTGAAATATTTGAAAATCTATTAATTGAATTAGGCAATGGTTTAGATTATTTTAATATTATTAAGATTATTCCAAATAGTACAAATACTAATACCAAATAGTAAACATTTCATAATTTTTTAAGTGATACCTTATCACTTAAAAGTAAAAAACCTTGTTTGTTTTGCCCAAAGCAATAATATAATCTTATAGCAGTAACTATCAATTTCCTGCAGTGAAATACATGTCTTAGTTAAACAACTAGACTGATTTTAATTTTACTGTTAATTTAAACAAATTAACAGTCAAAGTAAAATTTATTATAACTTTTTTCAAAATAATTTTTTTATATTTAAAAAAATTGTTATTGATCTTACAAATGTCTATGACATGATCTTCTGTTGTGGGCTTAACCATTGATTGTTTCTCCAATTAAAAATTAATTAGATTAACTAAAATTCTAGGAGGCTGAAATATATTAGTACTAATAATTATTAAAGTATTGTATTTTTCTTTAGTCTTAAGAGCTTCGAAACCATTTACTTCAGTTAACTCCTCTAATTCATCTTTTATCTAGAGTAAATATTTCTACTTAATTAGATTCATCATAAGCTTAAATAATTGAATGTAAAAAAAAAATCATGAACAATTAATGAGAGGGAATAGAATAAAAAAATCTATCTGTCCCAGCCAAGACTCGAACCTGCATCTCCTGCTTGCTGGGCCGGGACGCTATCCATTGCACCACTGGGACGAGCTAGATAACTTATTAAATTCCCACCACAATATACAATTTACATGGGATAATAAACAACAATCAAATAAATATTTATAAAAAAAAAAAATCATGGTGCAGGCAGTCCTTATCTCAGTCAATGAACCAAACAGATTTTCATGTTTATTAAAGAAGAATGCCTCGAGTAAGAGTAAATGACTAATTTTGATCTTACTAATAGAAAAGAAAAAAAATATAATGTAAGATAAGGTTGTTAGGACTAACTATTTGAGTGGGGAGGTTGATGAGTTGCTTAACCCTTATAGTTGCATTCTACTATGTTTAGCTAATTCTGAAGAATTTAGCTATTGAGGTTGTTGTCATGATAGCATGTCAGATTTAATGCATTTTTTATTGACTTTTTTATTGCATTATATTTTCTATGACTATACTTAGTAGATACTAAAAGTGGTATGTATCGTTAAGTTTCAGCCTGAAGCTTTAAAATGCAAAAAGGTTTTAAATGGTTATGGGGTTACATGAAATGTCAAGTACCTGTAAAAGCTTTTTTTATTATTATTTAAGGAGTGTAATATTTAGTTTTATTATTATATAATCAAAACAAACTTGGTCATTGATAAAATAAATAATTTAGTTGTTAGTATAGAAATTAAACAATTGTGTGGGAGTTTACTAGAATCATTAATTTTAATTTTGTGCCCTAGAAGCAATATTTTTTTTTCTTAATGAAGATGACTAATAGCGGGCAAGCAAGGATTAAAGTTATCCGCCAAATATTAGCCTTTCAATAAATGTCATAATAAAAAAATAAGTTCAATTAATAACAACTTAATTAAAAGGATAACAATAAATGTCATACAAATAGATTTTAAAAAAATCGTAATGGGATATTTTTCGAGTTGTTAGAAAAATATTAATGATGCGGTACGTATCAACTAAATTTGGATACTATTCAATCAAAACTGAATTGAAGAGTAATTTCAGCTAACTGAATATGAAAGAGAATATTCACCAGGCGAGAATACTGTACACTAAGCGGATTTTATTTAAAGCAAATATTCTTTAAAAAAAAAGAAGAAAAAAAAAAAAAAGATCCCTTTATACTTAAAGAAATGGGTATAGCCCTTATAATTACATTTTTTAAATAATTTACTCAATAGGCGTTGTATTGTGTTAGTTTAAATAAACAAGAAGATAAATAAAATTATAAAATACTCAAATAACATTAATTTTCAAAGAAACAAATCACAATTTAATTCAAACTCTTCCTGTGTTTTAATGTTTGTATTTTGCATTTTNGGCAAGGGAATAGAATAAAAATCTAACTGTCCCTGCCAGGGCACGAACCTGGATCTCCTGCTAACCAGGCAAGCATGTTATCCAATTACGCTACAAGGAGAGACAGATAACTTATTAAATTCCCAGCACTAGTGTTGAGAGTCTAATCTCCGAGAAAGACGAATACATGGTCTTATGCTTAAAGGTGCTGACATTGTCTAGCTATGTTTTGACTTTCATTATTTACTTTTTATTTTCATTTATATTGCCCTGGCTGGGACAGTTAGATTTTTTATCCTATTCCCTTGCATTAATTGATTTAATATTATAAATTTTGGTATTCCTGTAAACCCCCCCCCCCCCCCAGATTGTCTGATTTCAACCAAATAAATTCATTCAGCTGCTAACTGTAAGAACTCAAAATACGGTATTTGTGTTCTGTGAAGTACTTGAAACATATGTTTATTTGTGTGTGTGCGTGTGCGTGTGTGTGTGTGTGTGTGTGTGTTTGTATAAGATGTAATAAAGTCCAGGTCAACCACCATGTTTCACATGTAAATAAGAAAAAGAAAAATCTAGGTCAGGCATTTTGTTGCTTATTTCTGAATAGTTCATCCAAATTTGATATTCAGGCGTTTTAATGGAAAATGAAAATGTTGAATGAATTAGTTTTTGTTTGAAACAGATAAAGAGAATGAGGGGCTTTTGAGGAAGACCAAAATTTATATGATAGTCTTCTTTTTTTTAATTCAAGTTACAAAAAAACTTTAAAATATAATAGGTATTTATAACAATCATAATGAAACAAGAGAAATCTGCTTAAATAATGCAGCTCCTGAGTTACAGACTTATGTTCATTTCAGTTTAATTTTTTAAAATTTTATTTTGAAATTGCTTCACAGTGAAGATAATACTTGGGAGCCAGAGGAGAACTTGGACTGTCCAGACCTAATTCAAGCTTTTGAGGATGATCGAAAACGTAAAGTGGCCACTGTGGAACCCATCAAAAAAGAAGATTTGTCTAAAAAAAGAAAACCTAGTACCCCTACTGTTGAGGAGGTAAAAAAAAACAACCCTATATCAACTGAAAAGAAAAAGAAAATGGATTCAGATTACAAACCAAAGGTGGTAAATCTCATAAATCTAATTTAATTTTAAGCTATCATGTATCTGGTACTTATTGTTTTTATTAAATTGTTGCTATTCAAATGTTTTCAGATAGTTTAAATACATTTTTAATTTATTTTGCTGTTTTAAGGGTAATGTCTTCTTATTCATATCTAGAGATGAAATAATGAATATCTGTTTTATTTATTTCTTTCATAACTTCCTTCATTGGTTTTATTTTTGCAAATAATTGTTAGTAAATTACATCATGCTATTTTGTGCATCTTGTATTGTGCTATTAAAGGTGACTGTAGTAATAAATATTTACAATAGTAATTAATTTATGGTCTTTGGTAGAGTTGATACGAAACAATAGAATGTTTGTGATAGGGTGCATCAAATTTAAAAAAAAATGTTTTGGATTGTTAGGATTCATTGTTTATATCCCTAATCTAGTTTAATTAATGGGTTAATTTGGCAGTTACTCTGTATGTCCAAATAGGTATCAGTAGTGACTTGTAAATAATGCGTTTTTCGGCCACTGATAGGGCTTACTTGAGGATGGAGATTAATAGCCAATTGAGAATTTTTCTGGTGATAGCCCAGAGGGATTTATCTTCTGTTGTAAGTAAGGAGAGATAAGTAATTTGATTTTTATTGTGGATAAATCTGAGTTTTTGTGTTGCTAAAGGTCTTTTGTACGCTTAGTATCAGATGGGCTTTGTTTTTTTTGACAAATGGTTCTGGCTTGGATTATGTTTATGATTATATGTGGATGGGGATAAGTTTCGAGTTTTTATAGATTGGGATTTGGAGGTTAATTGGAAGAAGGTTTGTGTTTTATC
Source organism: Oncopeltus fasciatus (assembly GCA_000696205.2). Taxonomy (NCBI): domain Eukaryota; kingdom Metazoa; phylum Arthropoda; class Insecta; order Hemiptera; family Lygaeidae; genus Oncopeltus; species Oncopeltus fasciatus. The sequence goes on from KZ807135.1 coordinate 558,538, forward strand.
CAACTACACTGTTAAATAGTAATGATGAAGGACAACACAGCATCAATATCTTTGGAGATTTTAAGGAAATTCTGAGGTCAACAGTCTTCTTGGAGGAGGAATTTGAACAAATCCCAATGAACTTGACCATTAACTTGTGATTTAGTTGTTTTGGGATGGGAGTGAGAAGTGGGTGGTTAGTTCTATAAATTATGTATCATAGTATGTTAATGTGTTTGAGTGATGTTAGTGGTGTTTTTCTTACAAGTTAATTTTCCTTATTTTTGCTTTAATTAGTTTATTCAGTTCATTTTGTCGCTATATATTCTACGTGCATTCCAAAGGAGAACTGAACTTGCTACTAGAGTTCCCTTCCTTTCCTTAATGAAGTCTGGAATTTGTGATTTGAGGAATAGGAAGGTGAGAAATAAGAATTAATGAGAGGGAATAGAATAAAAAATCTATCTGTCCCAGCCAGGACTCGAACCTGAATATCCTGCTTTAAAATCAAAAGCAGGAGATCTAGGTTTGAGTCCTGGCTGGGACAGATAGATTTTTTATTCTATTTCCTCTCATCAATTTTTAAAAATTTACTTGGGATAATAAACCACAACTAAACTAATATTTATAGGCGAGTAATAAGGTCTGTGATAATGCAAATAGGAACATTGAACATGGACATCAACAGTGTTCCTCGCTAGCTGCTTGAGGAATTTAGAATATTATAGAAAATAGCTCATTTGCAATAGAAGAGAAAAAAAATATATAGTAGAAAAAAGTGGCTTAGAAGTGTGTCTTATATTTTTATTCTCAATTTAATTTTATGAATCTATTAATAATTATTCTTATATTTTACAGGCTGATCTTGGTTTTAAGCGTGGTTTGGAGCCTGAAAAAATAATTGGTGCTACTGATGCTGGAGGTGAACTTATGTTTTTGATGAAGTGGTGAGTTGATTCTATAATTATAACTTGCTCTCTTAATATTTCATTCACAATTACTCTACACTTCCACAAATTTTATAGTGAATTCTGAAGGAATAATTATAGTTGTTTCCATTACAGATTAAAAAAAAAAATTATTTTTCCGGTATTTCCTCGGATTCCACCTACTAGACACCAATCATTAAATGACTCATTAAAATTAATCCACATTTACCTAATGGTAATGATATATGGTTTAGGAGGATACTAGCAATTTCTTGACTTCAGTATGGTATAGCCTTGTTTTGGCTCCTTTTTCTTTAATATATATAATAATATTAAATAATTAGAATCACTATTATTAGGATCATATAACTTGTATAAAATTGAGTAAATAGTGTAAGAACACATATTTTTTGTAAGAAACTGTTGATAATTTATATTAAAAATTAATTAAAGAAAATCTTGTTCTTGTACTTCCCTGAAGCATTGGGAAATAATTACTCACAGGTAAAGAATGATGATTGACAACAATTTGACAAGGATTTTAATTTTATACATATTTAGTTTTTATCACCTTCAATATACACCCCTCCTCTATCCTTACAGCACTTCATGCTAATTTTCCATTGTTCGAAATAGTGCTTGAAGTCTTGTTCTATGAGCTCCTACATGACGCATGCCGCTTTTTCATTCACAGCTTCAGCAGACTGGAATCTTGTTCCTTTTCATGTTTGGAGAACAGATGAAAGTCTCATGGTGCCAGGTCAGGTGAATAAGACGTATGGTCTAAAATTTGGATAGAAACATCTTGAAAAAAAATGCATTGTGAGCCGACGCGTTTTTATTTTAAATGTTTAAATGAATTATAATAATTAAAACTATTTTCTTTTGGTCAGTACTGTCACCTTAATTATTACGACAATGCATGGTTTTGATTTTTAATTAATTTCACTTGAATAGTAGTGCTTTTCTTTTCTTTTCCTGTCCAATTATAAAAACTGGCAACACATTCTCCAGTGTGAACACCCACTTAACTTATAAGATCCAATCCTCATCAACATGCACATCCATGAATTCTGTATATCTGCTTCTATACAATTTTTGTCCTGCTTTTTACATAGGAAAATGTACTATGCTTCTAAATCTCAGAATTAATGACCACAGAGCACCCTGTTCAGAACCACAGTCCCCTCTTCCTATAGCAAGACATGCTCAGAGTCATTTAATAACATTTTCTAATTTCATATGATTGAACAACTTCCCGACACGGCTTCAGATTTGCAACTAAAGACGAGAGAGTGCGCTTATATCCACATTCTCAAAGCCACTTTAAGACCTGGCAGCAATTGCCAACAATAAGAAGATCAGGAAAAACCCAATTGCCTTTCCCTTCCTTTGAGTTTCTTCGGCAACACAACACCAGACAGTCTCTCTTCACTCCTCTCCGACGAAGGGCGAGGTCCCTGAAAATTTTACTCGTTGTAATTGTTTTTTGTGTGTGCACTGCACTCTCTTTCCCCCCTGTTCTTGATTACTATATATCGCCACCGTGAGTGCTTCAATATATATATATATGAATTAATTTGTCTGTATACGCTCTAGTACCTGCAATTCTTACATAAAACACCAAACTTATTTCTTTTTGCAAAAAGTGTTATGGACCCTCTTATTTTAAAATATTGAAACTAAATTTATTATTTAATCTTTTTATTGCCAAACCCTGAAAAATCGAATGAGAAAAAAGAGTGGTTAAGAGGGAGGCCAAAATTCATAATCATAATATATTCATTGTTATTTTGCATTATAATTTTATAACATTGAAAAAATTGCTTATTAATATAAATATATTAGAGAGCTCTTTTCTCCATCTTCTTCCTGATCATCTGGACCATATTTTAGGGGACATACGTTTTGTATTCGTTGTTCTCACCGGCTTGTAAATTAAATTTCATTATTTACCCTTATTTTGATCTATTTTTAATAAAGCATGGGAACTCTTAAATTACACAGGTCCTACTTATAATTCTTTAGATATTTTCTAAAGAAAGGTAGATTAATGCTATAGTGTACCCAATATCTGAAGGCCCCTCCGAGCTGTTTCCACAATTCTTTAAAAGAGTTGCACTTCATAACTCCGTAACACAACACAGCCCACTACTTGAAATTACTTAAAATTAATTCCTAAAACCTTCCTTAATCTGTATTATAAAAAAAAATTTAAATATAGATGTTATAATATTATATTTGTGTCCTACTTAAGTTATAAATGTTTACTTTTATCCCTTAATTGGTAACGAATGCATTAATGATTTTTCACTTTCATCTTTCTATAAACCTTCCTTTCCCCATGACTAATTTTCACTATTAATGCACTTATCCATGTTTACAAAACAAAGCTTAAATATCAAATTTAATTAAAAAAATTTATGATTATAAAGCGCTTACATTTATATACGTATATTAATTGCCCACCTACAAACAGACAGAGTAAGCATATTATGAAGATAATTTGAAGAGGTAAACATCCCTTGTAGTCCTATTTTATTTTTATTTTATTGTTTATCTGAAGTGTTTTTTTAACGTGTTAAAGGTTGTGGGACTGGATGGAATGTTTTGAGGAAGGCTGAATTTAAAATTAATATTCTCATTATTATTAGTAGTATAATGCTTGATAGGTAAGTTGATTAATAAATGTTGCTTTAGAAAATTGATAACTTATTCTTTTACAGGAAAGGTACTGAAGAGGCAGATCTTGTTCCAGCAAAACAGGCCAATGAACGTTGCCCACAGATAGTGATCCATTTTTATGAAGAACGATTGACTTGGCATACATCAGGCCATGACGATGACTCAGAAAAATAAATGTTTCTATTTGAATTGCTAAATGTAATAAGTCGTCATGTCACATTTATGGATGAGAAATTCTTATGAGATTCAGAAGAGTAAAAGAAAATATCTATGAAAAGCTTTAAATTCTCCAATAGAACTTTGTAGTTTATAAAAAAATTTGTTGTAGTCTATGTGTAATGAAAACCTTTTATGAAGTCTTCAGGAAGTCTTTAAAGTTGTTTTTGCTTATGGAATAGCCAAGAGCAAAATTTAATCTCTTATTGACGTGACCCTTTCATACATTTAGCTATTCATTGCTGTCCTTTTCATTCTAATGAGTCATGGAATTTTGTTTTTATTTATTTTACTTTTTTAATCCGGGAGACCTCTTTGCCCCTGAAGCTTAAATTAATGATATTAAATTTTTTGCTCTTTTTATTTTTGACTGAAGCAAAAGGTCATATTCTAATCTGTAAACATTAAATGTGTAAATGAGCAGCAATAATTCTTTAAGCAAGGGTATGTCACGGGCAAATTGTGTTAACCTTTTGTTTTTCTGTTTACATTTAAGTTATTCATGTTATATATTTTCCTGCAGCAAAATAATTTTTTTGAAAAGCTTCTCTTGGTGTTGTAGTTAAACTCTCAGACAGTTGTTAAGTAAATGATTTTATAAGATAAGAATATTTTTAATTGTCAATAGTATTACTTAAAACATGAAATTAATCCAGTAGAGTATAACATGATTTTTACTATATTAGTAAGTAGCTGTTGTTTATGTTCTGAATTTTGGATGATTTGTTAATGTTTTAGAGTTTAGAATAAACCATGTGCATAAGTTCACTATTTTCTTAGTTTTAAGCAAAACCCAAAATCTTTCTTAATTTTATTTTGTTCATTAAAAATAAATCTGTATAAATAAATAGAAATATATAAATATATGCTATTAGAAAAATACTACTTATCTATCGGTCACATTTTTTCCTCCTTAATGTCAAGTTGCTTCTCTTAGATTTTTTTCTTCTTTTTTTTTAAGCTTCTTAGCTCTTAGATACAATAGTCCGCACAATCACTTTTCATCTATTTATGAAGTAATTATAGTCTTCATAAAGTAAAATTTTTTTAGTTATCAAACTTTATTTTATTACTAAAAATTATAAAATTACCTGAAAATACATTTAAATCACTCCCGGATTAATATTATTTAATATTATTATTTTTCAATTTATTTTTTTATGTACAGAACATTTATGTTACATTTTTTTAATTATTATTGAGTGTGTATATAGAGTTGTATATATTTCACTATATTTTGATCTTTTATTAACTAATTCTAGAGCTTGAGTCTGAAGACCACGAAGCAATACTTTTTCAAAATTAAGATATTTAAGTGTGTCCCTTCTTAACTTGCCTCATATGCGAATAACTAGAGAAAAATACAAATTCCTAATCAACCTTTATTTTTCTTTTTGGTTTTTTGTAGTTTTAACTTCCCTCAATTTGTATAGTTGAAATTCTTTAACAATTACATTTTTTGACTCATGAAGAAAAAATAAGAGCCATTTTCAATGCCTGTAAGCTTAAAAATTTAATTGTTTTCTGGAAATATGGAATACATTAACAAGTCTATGAACAATTATATTAAGTGTCATTTTTTATCTTATCTCAGTTATTATTCAAGATTGTTTTGAAGTTGTAAATAATTGATCTTACAATTTTTCTTAGTTCTGCCTTCCTACTCTCTTTAAGTTCTTTTCATTTCATATATTTGAAACAGCAAGAAGTGAATTGTAATAATTTTCACTGCAAAGAAGCCATGATGAAAGGATTATATAAGACTTTCGACTTCTCATTAGTGATTCTTCGGAATTTGGAAGTAATTATAAGTTATGAAATATCCTAAACTCTTCTCTGTTATTTCTAGTCTTTAAAACATCCCAGTATATGATTTATAATATATTTAAAGCTTTAAAAAATAAATATTTCTAATATATATGAACATATAATACACACAATTCCACATAAAAAACATGTATTTCTACATTATTTTTTATTTAAAAATTATACCTTGAGCTCTAGAAATTTTTGTAAACTTTTCTTAATTTAGTTTATTCTTTTCCTATTCATAAAAAACAAATAATGTAGATTGTAATATTCCTTAAGCTTTCAATGTTTATATAGGGAATTTAATAAATCTATGAGTGTCTCTCTGTTATTTTAAATGTTTAAATGAATTATAATAATTAATTAATATTTTCTTTCTGTCACTACTGTCAGCTTAATTGTTACGACCATGAATGGTTTAGATTTGTAATTCATTTCACTTGAATAATAGTGACTTTTTTTTTCTTTTTTAAGAACTATTAATGATGAGAATCATTGCTCAACATATTTTATTTGTTCAATCTTATCCTTCTGTCTCAGATCATTATGAATATTCTTTACATTGGTAGTAGATTAGGGTCTGTAAAGCACTCACCTCACTTTTACTGTCATTGGTATAGGAGAGTCAGCATTCAATGAGCTGCACTCATCATATTAATTCCTCAATTCACTTGAACATTTTAATTATTCCTGCTATGTCAAATTTGAGATGGAATGTTATAGAATTTTGATTTAGCACTACCAAACTGAAAAACTGCTTAAATATTTAAACTATTAAATGTTTATGTCTTAAACTAAAATATCTGTAGAAAGAAATATATGTTAAATGAAATGTTCTGTATTATTTCATAAGCCTAATTTATTTTCCTTGCCCAAAATGTTTAAGATATCTCTCAAAAATTTTAAATTTAAAATTTTAAATTTATTTCCTCTTTAAAAATTGATCTAGACATGTCTTACTATACCAGGTATGCAAGTTTAAAATGTCGTTTTAATTCCAATAGAATGCGCTCTTAGCCTATTGAAGGATTTGCTTATCTCTAAACGCTATTTTGTTTGTTAGTCATTTGTTTACAAAAGTCAGTTGTTTTTAAGTCGTTTACGTGGACGTATCATACCTTTCTTTGGTGTTAAAAATGTCTAATTTTAAGCCAAATAAAGAGCATTTGCGGCATGTCATGATTTTCTTATTTAATCAAAAGAAAAAGGCATCTGAATGTCATCGAATTTTGTTGAGACTTATGGCGATCTTGCTCCAACCGTCAAGACATGTGAATGTTGGTTTCAACGTTTCAAACGTGGTGATTTTGATGTTACTGATCAAAAACGAGAAAATCGACCAAATCGACTACGAGCTTCTCAAGCCCGGCGAAACAGTCAATACCGAGCTCTACCGACAACAAATGATCAATTTGAGTCATGCATTGATCGAAAAACGCCCAGAATGGGCTCACAGGCATGCCAAAGTCATTCTTCAGCATGATAACGCTCCTGCACATTCAGCCAGATTGACTAAGGAAACGATTTCTTCGCTTGGTTGGGAACTCCTACCCCACCCGCCGTATTCACCTGACCTGGCGCCTTCTGATTATCACCTCTTCTCATCGATGGGACACTCATTGGCGGAGCAACACTTCAACAATTTCGAAAACGTACGAAAATGGCTCGATAAATGGATTTCAAATAAAGATGAAGCATTCTTTTGGAATGGTATCCATATATTGCCCGAGAGATGGACAAAATGTGTAGAAAGCGAGGGCCAGTACTTTGAATAAAATATATTATACTTTTTTTTTTAAATTACTGTGTATATATTTTAAGAAATAAACGACATTTTAAACTTGCATACCTGGTAGTAATACTTAGGAAATGTGTCTGTGTCAACAGTCCACAGCTTTTTTCTATGAATTTTGCCATGTTGCTCTAAGCACAAAACATAATGCTGAGTTTCTTAATGGATGCAATCGGTCGAGTTTGAGGGGGTTTTAAAGAGAGACCAGAAATTAAAATTTTAATATATTCATAATAAGAACATGCATAAAATATAATATTTTTATTTTATAACTTCCTATCATTTAAATTAATTAAATTAAAAAAAAAAACACAATAAAAGAAGATATTTTATATATAATAAGGGTTATTCTGGCATTGGTCTGTCATCCTTGGGCCGAACATTGAGTTGAACATCAGCCAGTACCTAAGAAAATGTTTAGTCCAAGGATTTGATGCAGAAGACTACCAATTATGATGGATTTATATGAGCGTATTGAAGATATTTGAGATAATAAATTTGAGTTGGTTGGGCCCCCCACATCAAATATGCAAATTAAATTTTATATTTAGGCCTCATTTTGCAAATTGTTGAATATCTTTGCTTTTGATTAAAATGAAATAAGGGGGGAGGTAGTTTATAGGGAGTCTGAAGTTAAATAATTGTCCATATCAGTGTTATTATAAGTAATATTAAAAGTTATGAGTAGAATAGATTTAAAATTTAATTTTATCTTGTTTTACTTTTTACAAATGCTGCTCAATGAGGTTGATATTAAAATATGAAGTTAAGATGGTTGAATATTTTTGAGAGGATGATTGAATTTTATGTGGCTTTACTGTTTTTAAAGTAATAGTGACAAAATGAAAGTACTGTGACATATACTTTAATTTCTTTAGGCGTTCACTGTTCCTGATTTTTTTTCAGTGACTGAAGACACTATTTAATAACATTATTCAATTTGAATTCCGTTATATAAGCACTATTCTAAGTATAAAGTACCTTTATTTTTAATTTGGAGTGGACTGGAAAGGTCTTTGAAAGGATATGTTTGTTTATATTGTGATTTATAACAGCTTGAGAAGGGTGACACAGATTGATCCTGAGCATCGGAGAAAGATCGGGCGATTACTGTTTAAATTAATTTAGTAAGTTAATTAATTTACATTCTCATTAACTAAATAATTAATCTTACTATATTTAAATTATTTGAAATGAATGAATTATAATTCATATGAAAGGTATTTGTTGTAATTAATAAGTAACCAGAAATCGATAATAGTAGAAAACCATTACAGTGGATCTCAGACACAAATAAGTAATCAAGCATCGAATATAGTTGATAAAAAGTACAAGATAATGATAAAGTGACAAATTTCATAAACATTCTTAACAAAAAAATAGTAAAAAAAAGTGTATAAATCAAATCTTCAATTAACCAATTTTAATAAATATTGCCCTACAAGATTTAGAGAAAGTTTAGGGAAAAAAAATTAGTTTCCAAAAACTATTGGAAGTGAATTAAAGAAAAAATGACTAAATGTTATCTTACTAAATTATGCATCAGTGGCTTGTTTGTGTGTTACTCCCACTGAAAGTTAATGATGGACAGCCTGTTCTAGTAATTTACTCATTAAATTTGAATTTTTTTATATAAGTACTATTATAAATATAAAGCACTATTATCTTCAATTTGTATAAATATATACAATTTTTATTTATTTAGTAAATATATGAGTCTAATATAATTCTTTCAGAATTTTAACATTGATTGAGTAACATCATTCCTTTTTTATGTTTGATATTTTATTTGGGTCTGTGTGTGTATATATATGAAACTAATTCTGGATGTTTCATTACACCTTTTAAAAAAAATTGATAAGTACAGTAGATGGAGAATTAGTGTGCTATTTAAAACAGGCTAATGAGAACTATTAGAAAAAAATATATATTTTCTTCCTTAAACCTCAAACACAGGTTTGTTAACTGTGGAAATTCGAGGAATAGGAGTGGGATTACCTGAAATGCCAAGAGAGTACAAAAAGGCTTTTCACAGATGTGTGCGTTACATTTAATTTAGTGCAATAAAACCACATATATTTGTTTAATGATTTAAAGATATGTTCAATAAGTCTAGAGGATTATATAATATGGAAAGTTTAAATACAAATATTCATCATCAACTAAACTGAGAAATTCACTTAGTTTATGCAGCTCCCATGAGACTGACTTTTTATATTATTGCTTGTTGTCTGCATTCCAATTCTCTCTGCCTTCTCTAGAGACAAGTTGATCTATCTCCCTGCTAAAACCCTGTCCAAGTCGAAAAACCTTTAGACCACTAGTTCACCCTTAACTTGAGTAGTTTTTTCTGACAATGTTTTCATTGTCCTCAATAGCCATTTTTGTAAAAATCATCCAGAAAGAGATTCATTTCTACCATTGCTCTGTTAAGCTCTGCTGTTTGTTTATTAAAAACTAATAAATATATACTTTGTTAACATCTTATATTCCCTGGTCAATACCAGAAGTATTTGTAGATTGGTGACTAGTAGATTAGTATTTGTGGAATCCACCCTCTGCTCTTTTGTAGATCTAAAAGCTGCTTTCGATAAAGTTAATCAACAGATTTTTTTTTTTTTTTATAAATTAAATTGATATTGTCCTTCCATAATTTCACAAAAGTACTCCACCACTCGAGATGCTCATATCACCATATATGGGTAGACCCAATGGGTTTTTCAGCCTAGTCATGTGTTCATAGCAGGTGTCGTAGTTTTTAAATAGTCATGTTGTTAGTTAATATGAGGTTTTCTAATATCTGTTAAAAGGTCTTTATACAGATCTGTAAGTAAGTACGGTGTTTGTCTTATGAGCCAGGCAATCTTTGGTCTATCTGTCATTCCTATCTTGTTTAAGGTAATGTGAATTTCCTAAGAGTGTGTTATTTGTATTAGAATATATATAAAGTATATNAGTTAATCAACAGATTTTTTTTTTTTTTTATAAATTAAATAACATAGGTCTGTCAAAAAAATTATGAAAGCTATAAATTAATTATTTATTGATATTAAATAGACATTGAGGAACAGTCAATCATTTTGAGGAATTTCCAATAGATATTGGATATAAGCAATGATTAATTACTGGAGACCAAAGAAATGCTTTTAGAAAACTAAGGAAGAAATTAAAGTGACAGATTCTGTTATTTTGTTTTCAGATGATATTATCCTTCTCAATGAAGGCCTAGAGACATTGTAACTTATGATAAATAATCTAGAAACATTTTGGGATTTAACAGTTAATTTAGAAAAATTAAAAAATGGTGTGGTTTGAAAAATGTGGCGTAAACTGAACAAGCATTTAACAATAGAGAAATTGAATTAGTAAAGAATTACAAATATTAATGTGTACTCTAATTTAAAAATAAACAAATAATTTAAAAATATACTCTCATCCTCAAAGCATAAAATATGTTTGAAATAGGGTTATGGCTAAAGGAAGCATACTTTTTAACTCATAAAGTTTTTTAATGTTATGTGCTATGGGGGCTTCTCATACTAGTATGTGGTTATATTGCTAGATGCCCAAATTGCTACATTTTTCATTTAGAAACATGTTTAAATTATAAATTAGCAAATATAAAAATTCATTCAGTAATCGGTTAATGAAGATGGGTAAAATTATTTAAGAAGAAAAAATCCTTTCTTCTGGGACTAAATAGTCCATTAAGAGAAACTGAAATATTTCCTCCTGTTGAAAGGAATAGTGCTGTTTAACAATACAATTAACAAAAAATATAACGAGAATAAAATAATCAACAACAGACAACTGTAAAACGAAATTAATTATTAAAATATGATGAATGTGCCTTGCTAAACATCCTCAATAAACAAATAATCCAAATTCCACTTTTTGTGTAATAGACAAATAATGGTTTCTTCGTTTTCTCTTGGAGTCTTTCTTCTGTTCAGGCATTGGGAATACTTGAATTTGTAAGAAAAGCTAGTAGAACAATATAGTTGAATAAATTGAAGAACTACCGAAAATTCTTCAATAGGTTAAGGAACCGAGACTCTTTAAGCCTAGCATTCATGCATGCAAAGCGGAGTATAAATCATTGATCACCAATGACCAATTTGAAAGAATGTTGATTGGGTGGGCAGAAAAATTTGAAAATGTGCATAATGAAAGCAATGACGAAGAGTGTAAATGGTCTGTAACTAATGAAGCTCTGTAAATAGACTATGTGAAAAAATAATAAAAGCAACCCTAATAGAATTAAAGAACAAATAAGCATGTACATTGGCTATATCCCAAGAGCTACTGAAGCACGAAGAATATAGACTGGGAAATCCTCTCAGGATTGATATCCCATCGATTCAATTTTCAAAAACCTTTTTCTTCCTCAAAACCTGGTTCATTAAAATCTGTCCAACACTATTTCTTACTTCACTTGTGATAAGTAATATTTAGAATATGCAGGGGATCGAGCTGCCAAATCTTAGATCTTTCGGAGTGCTGTTCATCCTAGTTCTGTTGGAGGGCTGTCTCTTTTTGGTGTCTGTGCTGATTGTGCAAGGCGTACTGAGCTTATTCGGCTGAAGAGACTCTACTCTCCAAGCAACTTTATTCAACAGTTAGAGTAAACATCGCTAGAGTAAGCGATGAGGGCTTGATTTGTTTTATGTCCTAAATATGTCTTGATTAGTGAGTACTAAGTGAGTCTAATGACTTACTCAAAAATTTTTCCTTAAATACAAAAATGTTTTTAAAATTTGGAAACTTAGGAATTTAAAGTTAAGCTCACTCTCAGTGCCTAAGATAGCCGATCAATTTTATGCTTCCATAGCCTGTCGTAAGCCAAATGATATGTAGTTCTCTTTCCTTTCAAGGATAATTCTGTGAAATAATACCAGTCCTATTTAGAAGCCTTATCTCGCTTCCTTTCATTAAAACACAGGTTTCAGCCCGACAAATAATTTAAAATAAATCTACATTACTGATTCCTTCTTCCATTGTTTTTTAAATTCCAGAAGGCCTTTGACATAATTCAGTAGTTTTGATGCCAGCAATCGAATCGCTTCAGGACTTTATATGATGATCGAATATAGTGAAAATGAAAATGAATAAATACAATTGGGAGCCCGAATTTAGAATTTTGGAACTTTATTTTAAATTGAAAATAAAAATAATGAGTTTAGCTATTGATTTCTACACTAACAGTCTGCTTAAGAAGGATAATCTTTAACCATCATATTTTTATGATTTTTGATGAAGGGAATAGGCCATCAGAAACGATTATGAAATTTTATGTATTTAATTAGGAAACAATAAGGAACACCACTTTCACACCAAGTATACCTTATTGCTTCCTAGTAAAATAGTCTTCGCTCCAGAACACACTGAATGGTATTTAATCCTAAGGTATAAAGAATATTTCAAGAAATCATGTGAAATTGAGTTAATGAGTCATACTGAACAAACCTTTCTCTAAGATGGCAATCCATCTCTCTTCATCACAATGCAAGGAAGGGGAAACAAACATTTCAGAAACATTTGAAAAAAATTAGATAAAGCAATGTACTCAAAGATAAAAGATTGTCTCAAAGCCCGCATGGACATCTTGAACATTGGAATGCTGTCTCGTGTAATTTTGCAAAAGTTTGTCTGCTACCCCTCAGTCGCACTTCTTAATATAAGAGTATTAAGCATTCTCCCCCAGCCTCTCACTCTCTCTCTCTCTCTCTCTCTCATATTTTCTGTTCTCCTAGTTACACTTTCATTTGGAAATTTTTCTGGAGTATGTTATTATTTATCTTTTTCTCTGCCCTCTATTTCTGAGCACCTTTCTCTTTACTTGGCTTTATAAATTTTCATTTTTAATTTATTGGGTAACTCTACACTTTTGTAACTATAATTAATATCATTTAATTTTATTCTGTTTAGAATTTTTGTAGAGATATCAAGCTATTAATGTTTATATTGTGACGTGGTTTTCTTCTTCTTCTCTGATTTTACATTGGAAAAACTAAAAATATTGCCTGTTATGGTTTGAAAAATGTGGCGTAAACTGAACAAGCATTTAACAATAGAGAAATTNTATATATTAGTGTGGATACACTCTAGGATATGAAATTTTTAAAATAATGAAAGAAGGTTTAAGCTTCTTGTTAGATGAGTTTGTTAATGGCTGAAATCTATTGATTGGGAGGGGCTTACAGTGAGACTAAATTTGAAATCTGAGTATATTTGTTCTCATTATCATTATGAAAAAAAACGAGAAAAACAAAATGGATGAAAAATACTATAACATTGATATAGAATAATATTTAAAAATACAAGAAATAAGTAAGGAATTTCGAGTTGGGAGGGTCTCCTTCCTTTTAAAATATAGACATAAATGTTCAGTATTTAGGCTTTTAATTGCAAATCTTAGGGAGAATTCCTTTTTGGTTGAAATGGGACGAGGGAAAGAAGGGATTTAAAGGGAGATCAAAATTTATAATCGCAATATATTCCTTGTTGTTTGAATTAAGAAATAGCTTATATAATTTAGTATGGGTAAAATGTAATTTTATACCTTTTTTTTCTAAAATATTTTTAAGAAAGTGCTCACTAAAAAAGAAATTTGTGACTGTAACTACAATGGGTGAGCACTACCCCCAGTCTACCTTCCAAGCTAGCCTAGAGCAAACTTTAATGGTCATACCTTCTGCGCTCAATGTTCTCTTCGGCTTGTAAATTAAATTCCGTCATTTACTCTTATTTATAATAATAATAAAAAAAATAAAGGAAATCTGCTTAGATTACATAGATCTTGCATAACTGACTTTTTCTGATTAAATCTTCATTCCATTCTTCCGTTTAGTGTTTACAAACTTATTTTTTTTTTTTTAATGCAATGCTTAGTTTCGATTACTGAACCTCAACACAGGTATGGAAGGCATATTTTAGGAGTAAACTATGGCAAAAGTATGGCTGTTGCATACAAGTCCACGAATCATTGGAATACTGGACTCCTCGCAGAATCAGACTTGCTTCAGGGCCCTTTAGGTGGAGCCCAGGTCCTCCAGGGAAAGGATGGGAGCGAGGCAGACTCAGTACCAGGCTCTGGGGAACGCTGGCTGGTTGCAGGTCCTCACCAGGAGTGGAGCCTCGAAACCTCTGCACAACAAGATCCTGCCTTCGACTCCTGCTGCACCCTCACACAGTGTGGTCTTCTTTTCCCGATCCCAGCATTTGCGAGGCATCATTATCCCTAGTGGTTAAAATGCCATTCAAAAAACGAATAGAAGCGGATTTTTACTCGAACCCTAAATTTTTAATATAACGTACTAGAAGCCGTATAATTAGTTCATTTTCTTAATGAATTTGAATTACCTATTTTAAATGCAATTTGAAAGACTAAGATTGCTGCAGAGGGAAATCGAACGAATAGAAGGGGATGGCGGAGGGGGGGGGGGTATTGCATAAAATGTCAAGGCGAATTAATTAAGTCTTTTCGCTTTAGCGGGCGCAATATTTTCCTTAGGCCATGACATGGAAAGTTTAAATACAAATATTCATCAATTCCAAAAAAGAGGAATTCGCTCATTTTACGTAGCTTCCGCTTGACGGACATTTTTCTTTTTGCGAAGCCGGAAACAGGAGAACATACTTTAAGAGGACTTTCAAAACAAAAGCCAAGTGACAAACAAGGTAAGACCCACACCGTGTCCGGTGGAATAACATGTTTATAACCTTCTTCTTATAACCTTCTTTATCTCTGGAAGTTTTAGTCCATGGACTAGCTGGGTCTATTTCATTCCTTCATTCTTTTCCCTCCCTGTCCTCTGGGTCACAGGAAAGAGTCCGCCCTCCTCCTGAGTTTCTTATAGGCAGAAATTGTAGAGTTTTTCTAGGCACGCACACGCACGCACGCACGGACGGACGCACGCACGCACACACGCACACACTCAGAGAGAGAGAGGGAGAGAGAGAGAGAGAGGGAGAGAGAGAGAGAGAG